>BMAO01021192.1:0-21926 GCA_019973975.1 Trichonephila clavata | reverse complement strand
TTTAATGCTTACGTACTGATACTTTAACATCTTTTCTCTGCTACTGTCTTTCCTATTTCGAGAAAAATTTTGACATTTTATTATACATTTTTGTGTGCCGATATACTGGCCGGGCCACAAAAATGTTCGTTGAGGGCCACAAGCGGCCGGCGGGCCACGAGTTTGACACCAATGATCTACCATGAGTGGAAAATATATAAAATTTTATACAGTTATCTGCATTGAAATAACAAAATTCCAAATTTTCCAAGACAATGTCATCCGATTGTGTTTGTGTAGTCAGTTCTTTTATGTCTTTATGTGCTGTCTGTTTCATGCCGAGTACAGAGCGCTGGCGGTGGTAACTCGCGAGGCGAAATAACGATCATTATAGATATTTGCGATGTGGTCAGTTTAGTTCTACGTGTAATAATAATAAGCTACAAACTTGAGGTAAAAAAGAAAAATAATTTTTGTAATTTTTATATTTTATTATTCGTGGATTATTCAAACGCAGATTAAAAAATTTCATTAAAACGTCAATTCAAAGAAAATTGTCAGAAGAAATAAATAATATAAGCGAGTTGTACTCTGAAATAGATGAAGAAAATTCTGAGAGTGAGGATAGTCTACTGGACTCTGACTCTGAGCCTGTTCGACATGGATAATGAGAAAGTGAACATTGAGAACAAAAAGGAATGAGATTGTTCTCAAGTATTGAAGACGAATGTGAAGTGATGGACAAAGCACTTAAACTTCAAATGAGGATTAAGCATAATACCTAGAAGACCTTAAGATACTCACTTTTCATACTGTTTTCAGAAAAATATCAAAGCCAACAAGATATGTGGAACATAATTTTATTAAGGACAAAGTAAGGAGTGCATTTGTGGTTAAATGTAAAAATGGTGGTTTCGAATAAATTTTATTTTAATTTTACTAACGATATCTATGAAAATTATTGAAGTAAAATATAGTCTTTCAAAATTTTTTCTGTTCTTTTCTAAAAATATATATGTTTAAAATCCAAAAGAAATAACAGTTTTCTAATTATTACATAACTTTTTGTGTTTTATTGTCTAAGCTAAAATCTGTATTATTTATAATCAACTGAAAAAGAATACAATGTTTATTTGAAAAAGGGTTCTTTGACTGCCCTTGGTAGAAATAGGTAGATATAAAATATTGGTTAATTTAATGTTCATATCAATCAATTCAGTTAATTCAATCTTTCCACTGTAAAATGTAAAGGATGTCATTTTTCTGAAATGTAAAATTTTGTTTTATTTTATTAAAGAGTGTATTTTTAAATAAAGAATTATGCATTACATATTTGAAACAATAAAAACACTTTCAGTAAAGTTTTCATTTCTTTTTTCTTTTTTTTTTTTATATTTATATATTCTGTAAAAATGGTATTCACATAATTAATTTTAAATGTTTTTACTTCTTGTGTAAACATATTGTTGAATTATTGTAGGTGCATTGAGATGTCTAACAACATGTGTTTGTATTTTTTGTGGGGTTTTTTTTATTACAAAAGATGAATATTTATTTAATTCTAAAATATTATTCAATGAATTTATAAACTAATATTTTGTAAATCAGTAATAACTTTGAATGACCAAAAGTAATTTTGGTTTATGAAGTTTGAATATTTAAACATGTAATATCTCTATACTAATTAAATTTACATTTTTATTTTTAAGGCTGTAATAGAATTATCATTTAAGCAGAAAAAAGCAAAACTGATGCAAAAAGTCTTAGAAGGAAGTTACATAAGAGCAATTAGGAATGAACTGCGCAGACCAGATGAAATAGAAAAACTCCAGACTGGACTACGTGCAATTCAAGTCATAGCTGAGGCTGCAATAAATGAATATCCTCAGATGAATAAAGTTTTGAATAAAATCTTGGATTATATTGTAGTTTCAAAACAAATTTAACATGGAATCCGTTTTACTGTTTAATAAAGCTAGTCATGTGTTGTTGTCATTAAGCTGTTTAGTAGTTATTTAAAGCTTTCATTTATATTCCTTTCTATTATTGTTTTTATTTACCTTAGAGAGAAAGATACTAATTGCTTGAGCGTCGGTGCTGCTGTCTGCAGAAAAATGAGAGGTCGGGAAAATCTCTGCAAATTTCACCTTTGGAGTTTTTACCAAATAGGCAATGCCCCCTCCAGAACCTCCTCTTTCCTAATAGCTATATATCCTTTTGCTTTCAATTTAGAGTTTAGCATCATTTCTTGCAAGCATGCAACATAGATGTTATGAGTATGAAGAATTGAAGACAGTTCATCAATTTTTCTCTGAGGACCATTTATACTAAGTTGAAGGAAATTTATTGTCTGCGTAACAAATTTGTCGACGTTATCCCGAACTGCAGAAGACGACGCGGTAGCATGACTATATTTCAAGATTGCACTAATCATGGAAATTAAATTTGCCAGAGCCATATAGGTCGGACTTCTGTCTGTTGTTCTGCGGAATGCATTTTATTTCCCCCCTCCTATAGGAAGATCTAATGGAGGCGAATGGATCTAATGGCCCTTATCCACCTCCTGGGGACGTACCCTCTAGGGGTTACTGGCTTTCCCGAGCCAGACGTAAACCAGACACGTCTGAAGACTCTTTGAGGCCCTGGATCCCTATGCAAAAGTAGATCCTACCTGAGATCTTTAAAGGTAGACAGTATATAGCATGCATTGTTTAGGTAGACAGTATAGCATACTCGTTCAAACGGTAATTTCAAACAAATAAATGTGAACAACTCACAATCTCAAAACCCTAGGCACAAACCGGCTTGACCGATGGCCGTATTTCGACTAAATTAGTTGAAAGATTGTTTATGGTATTAGGCCTGAGCATGGACAACGGTCATCACATAATAATACAGTCTTACCACTCAGTTCCAATGCGCTGTAGCTCCCGCTATTCATTCATTGGACACCAAATTTTTAATCATTTGCAGGTTCGATGCAAATGTCTTTGCATACGAAATTTCATTACAAACGGGCAACTCCTTGGTGCATCGGTTTTTTTTTTAAAATTTTTTTTATTGTTTTTTTATAGAGTGTAGTTTGTCATTGGGTCGTTTAATAACATAGAACTCTTATGTATAAATTTGAATGCTTGTATATTTGTTTGGAACATATACAATTATACACATCGTTAATCACATTGTTCCAAAAATTCACAGGGAAATTTGCTAATGTTTCATAGAAGCCATAAACCTATTTCCTTGATCATATCGTTCCAAAATTCTGCAGGGGACTTTGCTAATGTTTCATAGGAGCTGTAAGCTACCCATCCGTTTTTGTGACGCCAACTGCTGTAAACTGAATTCGAATTCCGGAGAAGGCATGGGTGTTTGTGAATGCATAATGATTTGGGTTTCGGGATTTAAACCCCTCCCATGGACCAACAAATATTTAATTTTTGGCATAAAGATTAAGCTTAGGTGCTTTCGACTAGGTTTTTTCACTTCCATCAAAGTATTCAGTGTTCGCCGCGATCCTAGTTGTAATATGCAGTCAAAAAGGGGAAAGCGTTCCTGCTCGTGTTTACAAAATTAACGTTGCATTTGGTGACATTTAAGAATAGGTTTTGTCGAAATTTATTCCCAAAGGAGTAGGGTGCTGCGGTGCTATTAGATAAAAAAAAATTCCCGTTTTTGAACTATTAGAAATATTGACTCGAAACTTGACTAACATTTTTTTTTCTTTTTTTGTTAAGTAAAGATCCGCTAAGTTGCGAAAATCGACTTCCAAGGGAAGTAGGGGGGGGGGGGAATTACAGTGAAAAAAAATTTGACATTACTTAACAACTACAAATATCATGTTTTGTTTGTTTAATAGAAATATGCTATAAAAGGGTTTTTGTGGAAATAGACTTTCGAGGGAGGTTGTGAGTCAAGGGAGGTTCAGACTTTATTTCGATAATTTTGAAGATAAACTCATATTCGCTAGATTTCGTCGTATCTGGAGTTTCTGCGTAATCACGGTCAAGAATTCGTGGCCGGTTTTATCGAGATGTGGGTTTAAGACTGGGTTCCACTGAAGACCAGTCATGCAGACGGGAAGATGCTTACTAAATCTGTCCAGGTTCAAAGTTCTTTCGTTAACTTGATGTAGAAGTTTGGAGAATGGAGTGTTAGTTCAGGGTTCCGTCCTCGTTACTTGACTGAATTTTAAAATTTCTTGGTCCTTCACCAATAACCCTTGCTTTGTTTTAGAATGCGATGTTAATAAAATTCAAATCAAAGTTGGAGTTCATCAGCTATCCAATTTAAGTAAGTACAATTGTATTTTGTATTTCAATATTGAATGTAGTAGTATTATGTAAATGATGCATTTTACTCAAAAAGCAATCAGCAACCACTTATATTTGTACCCAAAGTGAAATCTAGGCGTCTCTGTGCTGAGTCTTTTACCATTCGCCACAAGGAAAAATGGTTTAAATCAGTAAAGAACAGGTTCTGGACGAGTGAAGGAGAGTTTATCAACGTCACACTTTTAAACAACACGAGGGCTATTGATGACAGACATGGTAATTTTGAACCTTGGTCAAGAGACGAAGACGATCCCTGAGCTGGTACCCCTTATATAAAAAAATACTCCATGCCGATGGAAGGATTTTGAGTTTCAATAGAGCATCAATCCTTTTATATGGTGTGTCTTTAGTGGCATTAGATCCGAAATCATGACAAACCCTCCATGACTATGACCACTAGGCTACTGCAGCTTCAGGTTTCTGGCGGAGTGCTGACACGAACGAAGCGAAAATTCGATTACTCAAGAGCCAGCTTGAAGTGCTTATACTCAGTATTGACACGATTATTTTTGCTTCTTTAGAGAAACAAATTATTTTTTTTATCTTCAGCCCTACTTTTGATGCCTTTCTCTGAAAAGTCTGGAACTGTCATTTTGAAAAATAATTCAACGGTTCAAGTGAGTGAATGAATATTAATGTCACACTAATCAGCTACTTGAGGGCTTTTTAACTGTTCAAGCAACACTAATTATTTTATCCACGTGAACTCATATTTTTTGAAGTATTTGAGGAACCTATTTGGGGGGGGGGGGGATATCTGCTATTCGTTTTTGAAATCGCTCCAATTAAGCTTCTGGCCGCGAGTAGTTTTATCCAAGATAGCTGCTTTTTGTAATGTTATCACCCCAACTTGAAGAAAATTTACAACCATTTGAAGGGAAAATTCCATGGATATTGTTAGATATTAGTTGTTACTCTACTTAATAGATGGCGCCGCGTGTATTAAAACCTATTCATATGTAATCTTGTGAAAGGATTCCATTCCGACGTAGTAAGGCATCACATATAACCTTAATAAATAACTACCTTAAATACCTACTGTGGTCCTGTACACTGTATTATAGATATCACATTTGTTCCGTCAGGGCCGGCTCTAGCAATTTTGCCGCCCCGGACAAAAATGAAAAATGCCGCCCCTTTCCTCTAAGTTACAAAAATATAATAAAAAAAGATAAATATTCTTCATAAATACACAGCTATAAAACTTAAATATTTCTTGCGAAGAAAAAGGCAGCTTAACATAAATATTTATTAAAAGCTAAAACAACAACAAAATTACAAAAATTATTTTCTGACTTTTAATTCTGAAAACTTTCTGATCGATTCCTTTAAATCAATTTATTCAGATATTTCATGTTCGATAGTCAAAGTAGCTAAGCCATTTAATCTATTTTGAAAAATTGTGGACCGTAAGAAATTTTTTATTAATTTTAATTTTGACAATCTCCTCTCTCCACTTGCTAAACTTTTTGGCAAATATAGTAAAATTCTTAATGCAACAGCAAAATTTGGAGCACACAAATTCTAAAACCGAAATAAATTTTGAAGCTTCAACTGGGACTTTCTTTTTTGCCTATAAAAGCTGAAACTAACATTATCTCATCAGCTAGATTAATCGCATTTATATCCACTGATTCTCCATCGGTCAACATCATTTTTAAATTTTTACAGTATTTAATTAATTAAATTTTGGGTATTTTTTAAAATTATATGTATTGTGTAAAAATTAGAAACAATTACATTTAATTAAATTTGCATTCTAAGGCATTAACTGTTTGGTCCATTGTAAAAAAAATAAAGCTCTATATTGAATTTTAATTTAGGATCTTCCACTGGATCATCTTATGTTTCGTACTATGTATGTTTACATTTTCCCTTCGAACCCTGTGACGTGGCTGTCTTACCTGAAAGTTAGCAGGGATATCAATCTCGGCGGTCAATTCTTTTGCATCACAGAGCATTTCATCAAAAGCTACATCCAATCGAAAATCCTTAAAAAAATCTTTACAATTTCTTAAGAGTTCCATAGCAGATGGCATATCCTAATCTTTAGTCTACAATAGCTTGCTTATCGGATTTAAGCTATTGAAGATTTTATATCAAAGAATTATGGAGCATAGGAAAATTTTTGGTTTATATATATATATATATATATATATATATATAATTGAATCTAATAATCCGGACGCCTCATCTCTTATAGAGTTGCTGATTTCAGCATTATTAAAAAGAATTAATTAAAGCATCATCAATACCTCTAAATTGATACCTTAAAGATTTAAGGTATTTTTCTGCTTTCCCGGCGAGTTTCACTTAGGGGCTTCAAAAAGTTTTTTTATGCCCCTTATATATTTTAAAAATATAGACCAAAGAAAAATTAATGATAAAAAAAATTTTTTTGAGCTATATTAAAAGCTTCTAAAGAGCTACGAGCTTCTAAAGATGTTTTTGCCATGTCATTAACGACCAAATTTAAAGAGTGACTTTTACATGGCACGTAGATTGTTTACTGATTTTTCGTCCTAATTCAAAATTTTACCCCTGATTTCTCGTTTCTCATATTGGGCTTCGGTATCTATGGCCTGTCCCCGCATATCTAAGAAATTTAGCCCTAGTTTTTTAAGTTTCTCAACTATTAAATTTGAAAGTTCACTTCCAGTCAATCTTTCAACTGGAAAGAAACCTAAGAAACTCTCATCAGTTTTAGCAATAACTTCATCAGGATTAGATTTCTCAATACCTACATATCTTACTAAAAATATCATTTGTTCAATCTTGCTAGAATCAGGAGTGTAATTTAAAATTATCGAATAATATTTGGTTTGTTTAATTTTATGAACAATTTGTAATATTCTCGTGTAAAAGAGAAATTGTCTCGTTCTGAATATTTCTCCCTAGATAGTGTACTTTAGCTTCTTCCTTTTTTAGGACTCTTCGGACATGCTCCTCCATTATTGGATAAACTAGGATTGCAATATCGGATCAAAAGTTCAATACCGGTATTCGGTATTTTTTAGATCTTAATACCGGATACCGGGTTTTTTTGCCGGCTGGGTGGCGTGGTTGGTTTGATGCTGGCCCTCTACACCCAAGGTTGCGGGTTCGACCCCGGCCCAAGTCGGTGGACTTTCTTGATGCAGAAAATTGACAGTGGCCATGTCGTATGACTATACGGCATGTGAAAGATCCTTAGAGTGTCTGCTTGGCTTGGATGCTCTCGGCAAAATTAAATCCTAGTTCAAGTTCGTATCGTCAAGAACTCAGGTGCCTCCCTCTGTGGAGGAAACTAGGCATCAAAATTGCTTGCTGTATATGGTATCGCCTATATGTTGCAGCGCTAAAAAAGGTACCAACTCCTGGGGAATGTACTAGATCTGCAAAAGGTTGAAAATACCAATGAGCAGCCCCATTGAAAAATACAGGCAGTAGAAATTTTAGAAAAAGAAAGATGACACATACACACAGATATTTCTTTGTTTTATTTGCCAGGTTTATTAAAGAGTGTAAATATCACAAAAATTAATTTTTAATTTTTAATTAATAACCGTATATAAAGAATCACTTAAAAGTAAAGGAATATCCTATTTATTTAAATCACGAAAAAAGTGTAAATATCACTATTCAGTCTGTAGTACTCTTACAAATTTTTGAAATGTGATCTTAAAAAGCATAATGCATTAATTGTACTGTCATTAAGCCTTGAACGCAATTAAGTGCACAAATTACCAGCTGTCGAAAACGCTCCTTCTGCACCTACGCTAGTGAGTGGTACTGTTAACAATGCTGTTTCCTACACTCCTCATTAACTGTGACCGAGCACGGTACTTTCCCGCCTTGCTACTCCAACTGAACTTTTTCAGACGCAGCACCAGAACATTCTGAAAACAGTAGGCGCCACGGACGTACGCAAGGTCTTTGTCAGCAACTACCCGCAGAACCTTCAAAGGTGTATCCGCATTATTAATTTAAATTGTAAAATTTAGCTGTACAAAAAACTCTAAATATAAACAATAAGTATTATCTCCATCTCTGGCTCTTCCGAACTCAAAACAACGGCCATCATTTGGAGGCACCTAAGAAATCTCACCATCGATTCAGAGAAGCAAGAGATAAGTACTATTTTATATTTTCATTCAACGTTTGGTTTTGGTTTCTCTTACTGATTCTTTCCGTCCATATTTCGTTTTATCAAAAATAATGGACGCCGAAACGACAAAAGCACTTCGCGGCAGAGCGAAGGCTGCACTTTCAAGAATTAAAAATTTCATTGAAAAAGATTATCAAACTTTTAACAAAAATAATATATTCAACAAGATGGAAAATCTTGAATTAATTTATGTGGAATTTTTGATAAAGCGGATGCTGCATTACCATTCAATCCTCTGAAATGGAAGAATTCGTAGCAAAATATTACGAAACCAAAGCCAAGCTACAGTTTATCTTAGAAAATTTATCTGTGAGAACAAATTTATATAATGATAATTCTGATGTTTTTGAAAATGTATCAAATGTGAAATCTAGCAATTTTAAATTACCAAAAATTAATATTGAGCGTTTTTCTGTTGATTATAAAGATGGCCATCATTTAAATATTTATATGTATCATTAGTCATGATAATATGTGTTCATCAAATTTACAAAAATTTCAATATCTTAGAGGTTTATTGCTGTCAGAACCAGCAAACATAATTAAGCATATTCCTATAACTGAAACTGCTTATAACGAGGCTTGGAAAAAATTATTAGCCCGTTATGATAAAAAGAAGCTAATAATTTTTTCATTAATTAAAACATTCATGGAACAACCTTCTTTTAATGATATTAACACTAGCAATTACGCAACATAGCAGATACTTCCGATGAAGTAATTAGAGGTCTTAAATCTATTGATACTAAAGCAGAATCTAGAGATGTATGGTTGATTTACATTTTGTTACAAAAGGTTGATTCTAAGACGAGCCAAGAATGGGCACAGTTCTCAAACAATATTGATTTTCCTACATTTGAATCCTTTATAGAATTTTTAAATAACAGATGCACATACTTAGAGCTTTATAATGAAAGTGTAACTTATGAAAAACAACCTTTTATTAATAAATCGAAATTTAACAATAATTTTAAATGTTCTTGTTGCAAAATGAACCATCTTGTATTCAAATGTCTTAAATTTAAGAAATGTCTCTAAAAGAACGTCAACAATTTGTTAAAAACAAAATTATGTATGAACTGTTTATCTGATAAGCATACTGAATCACATTGTAATTCAACTTTTAAATGCCACTTTTGTAAGAAAAAGCATCATTCACTATTACACAATAATAATTTTAAAAATTACGCAATGTTAAGTAATAAATCTCATCATGCCGAAAGTCAAAACCAGACCGGAAATGATACTAATCCAAACAAAGAAGTTGCAGCTTCCGTGAATTCTATACAAACGTATTTTCTTTATTACCCACCATAAGGTTAATATTAAAAATATTTTGGGTGAGAACTTTCAAGTTCGAGTAATGACGGATAGCAGAAGTGAATCAACATTTATTTCTGAAAAATGCTTGAAACTGCTAGGCCTCAAAAGAAATAAATTATAGTTTGAAAAAAACTAAAAAACACGCTTTTATACTGAATCGAACTAAAAAGTAAAAAAAATAATTCTTAATAAAGAATAAAATGATTATAACGAGAAAATGAATGTCATTGTGGTAAAAGCGTGGGGTGCTTTGTACTACATTTTTACACTAATTCAGCTTTTCGGAATAGAAGTTAGAAATTATAACAATTGATACATTATAGAACACCCCACGCTTTTACCCCAATGACATTCATTTTCTCGTTAATAATTTTATTCTTTATTAAGAATTATTTTCTTACATTTTAGTTCAATTCAGTATAAAAGCATGTTTTTTAGTTTTTTTCAAACTATAATTTATTTTTCATTTTTTTAGTTCGAACTACAATAAAAGCGTGTTGTTTAGTATTTTAAACTATCATTTATTTATTGTTAAATTTATCCTAGAGTTTAATATTTGAAGCTGGAATTACGTGGCGGCTTCAATGGATATTAATTAACGGGTCTTAAATGTATTTATTCTCTCCGTTTACGAGGCCTTGGATCGTTATATTCGATTCCGTCTCTTCTGAACAGGTCAAACAAATAAAAGTGTGTAAAGAAGAAAAAGTTCGAATTACGAAAAATTTTAATGTATTATGTTTTTTACGGATTAAATATTATAAAATTCCTCCTTTTTGTTTCTTTTTTCACATTTTCATGCATTGCCATCCACTTCCGAGCTATAGTCCGAATTTCAAGTCTCTAGCTCATCGGAAAGTCACACAGTTTAAAATCAATTACAAAATTCCTCCCGGATAGACATTAAAGAAAGCGAGTTATTAAAAACATGGTAATATTTGGTGTCAATCGTTTTTTCACCTTTTAAACGTGTTCCTTTCATGTTAATTCGTATCATCATTTCTAAGCGTATTGCTTTATAAAAATAAAAAATATTTAGCAGTTAGAACGTAAATTATTTTTTTCACATGCACATTTTTTCGTAAATTATTTTCCTTTTTTTAAAAATTTTTATTTTCAGAAAAATGTTTATATAATGGTTAGAAAATTGCTAACACACACCCACCCTCCACTTTCTCAGATACAGAAGACTTCTTTTGTTTGTTTTATTTCTTTTAACGGCAAATGTATTTTATACTTGCATATATAATTAACGTTAAATTCAAAACACTTTAGGGTTACACCTTATTCTTTTCGTCGCCAAATCTGGAAATGATGTAGGAAATTTGTCGCCATGTCTGAAAATGGTATATGGAACTAGTCGCCAAATATAAAAATGATATATGCAATAAGTCGCCAAATCTGGACGTGATATATGGATTTGTCACCAAATCTGATTATCCTTATTCCTGACGATCCTGAAAAGGACAATGGAACAAAATTATAAAATTATTGTATTTTCATCGGTCCTTGACAAGTGTGAGAAATTTCGAATGAATCCGATCTTTTTTAGTGGGTAAAAATCGAGTTCTAAGATTCCGTTACTTGCAAGTGAAACTTATAAAAGCGTGTTAAAAACGCTCGATTTCAAATAAGGGGATTGCAAGATTCCAACATTTGCGATGATTAGAGGGTGTGTAGAAATAGATTTAATGTCATTGCATGATCCCAAGGTCAAACTACCAGTTAAGGATTATGTTTTGGAAAAATAACTGCTCCGTTACCGACGGAAAGAATAAATGAAACACATTTCTCTCACTTAAAAAATGCATGTTTAGCAGATCCGAATTTTTTTTTTATCCCAAACGATTATAGAGATAATTCTTGGATCGGATTACTTTTTTTCTATTTTGCTTCCTGGCATATTATTTGTGCTTAAAGCAACTTAATTGCTCAAAATTCCATTTTTAGTTTTCTGGTTTCAGGCAAATTAACTGAATCTTTAAATTCAAATTCAATGTTAAATCTTCATATTAATGGTACAAGTGTTGACAATCAATTAAAACAATTTTGGGAATTAGAAGAAATTCCTTATTTAAAAGATAGAATATTAACCTCTGAAGAGCAGTTTGTGGAAAACACATTTCAAAATACTTATACATTTAACTTAAATGAACGTTTGTTGTAAAGCTCCCATTTTATAAATCAAATTTAGAATTAGGAGACTCAAAACTGTGGCAATATCTCGCTTATTAACGATGGAGCGGAAATTTAAAAATAACCTAGAGTTTGAAAAATACAAAGAATTAATCAACGAATACGAATCGCTGGGTCATATGAGTTTAGTAAAGTCTCTCATATTTCCAACAAAGATCAGAATTTTCTACCACATCACGCCGCCGTTATCAAGACATCCAGCACTACAACCAAGTTGAGAGTATTTTGACGGATCTTGCAAAACTACAAATGGTACTTCATTAAATTCTATGTTAGGAGTAGGTCCAAAACTACAAAGATATTTTTGAAATTTTGCTTAGTTTTAGAATTCCTAAAATTGTATTTACAGTGGGACATCGAAAAAATGTACCGTCAAATTTTATTAGCTGATGAAGATCAGAAATACCAACAAATCCTTTGGAGAAAAATCTCTAATGAAGACATCCACACACATAAGCTAAAAACTGTCACCTACGGTCTAGCCTCAGATTCCTTTTTGGCAACTAGGTGCATTAAGCAAACCGCCCTCGATATTAAAGATAATCCTAACCTCCCCCAAATTTTACAGGAAGATATCTCTATGGATGATTTATTATCAGGGTCAGATACACTAAATAACGCAATCTCCATTTGTAAGGACATCGTTCATGTTTTGAGTACTCGTGGATTTCATTTAAGGAAATGGAATTCTTTCCACTGAATTTCTCGCTCAATTTTCAGAACATAGCTCTCATGATACACGAGTTGAATTTTCCAAAGATTCGAATGTGTCTCCAAAGTGTTGGGCTTGTTTTGGAATTCATCCAACGACACCTTTGGGTTCCAACCCTCACTTGAAACTTACACCCCCACTCGCCAAAGAGACGCATCTTATCTGAATTTTCAAAGATTTTCGATCCTTTAGAACTACTTTCACCTTGCACAGTATTCATGAAGATCTTTTAGCAAAAACTTTGGCTTACAAAAACAGATTGGGATTCTCCCATTCCACAATAATTGACAGATGAGTGGCTTAAATTTCAAAAGGCATTTAATGAAATCTACTATCTCACTGTTCCCAGATGGGTCATTCTTACAGCATACAACACAGTAGGATTGCATGGTTTTAGATACTTCATCATTGGCTTATGCTGCTGCAATCTACTGTCGACAAAAACACAATGCCAAAATCAAGGTTCAACTACTTGTCTCAAAAACTAAAGTAGCCCCTGTCAAACAAGTTTCTATTCCTCGACTGGAGTTGTGCGGAGCACATTTACTAACCAAGCTATTTAACTCGGTTTTATGCACATTAAAACATTATACCTTTGATGTATTCGCTTGGACGGACTCTAAAATAGTTCTCTCCTGGCTGTCTAGTCACCCTCGCAAATGGAAAACTTTCGTAGCAAACAGAACATCTGAAATTATGTAAGTTCTACCTACAAAGCACTGGAGATATGTACCTTCTAAGGAAAATCCCGCAGATATTGCATCCCGTGGTATTGATCCTAAATGCTTACCAGATTGCATGTTATGGTGGCAAGGCCCACCCTGGCTAAGTCTAGAAACTTTAGTTGGCCCAAGACCGAATCCAGTTTCGATGAGGCTTCAGATGTGTGTGTGGGGTAAAAGCGGAACAAAAATCAGACTCCTTCTTCAATATTTTTACTCACACATTAAATGCTGTAATTCATGATTTATTTGAACACTACTCTTCACTCACTAAAATAATTCTCATTTTAGCTTATTGCCAAAGATTTATTAAAAATTGCAAAAAGATTACATCATCTCAAGGATCATCGATTGGTTCATCCCATAATATTACAACTCCACTTACCTTTTCGGAAATCAAAACCGCTGAAGAAACCATCATTCGTTGGGTTCAAGGCATTCACTTTCAGGAAGAAATACAAAACATTAAGAAACAGACTCCTCTGTCACCCAAAAGTCCATTACGTTCCCTCCATCCATTCATAGATGAACATCGTTTAGTACGGGTGGGAGGAAGATTGCAAAATTCACAGCTCCGATTCAATTCCAATCATCCTATCATACTTCCTTCTCAGCACACTATTAGTGAACTCCTTATCGAGCAACACATCGCTCATTTACATTCCAGGCCTACTTTGTTAGCTCACGTTCTTAGACAAACTCATTGGATCGTAGAAGATAGAAAGTTAATTAACAAATGCATTAGAAAATGTTTGAAGTGTAACAAATTCAAAATAACCACCACTACACCACAACTGATGGGCAATCTACCAAAACATTGTGTTACGCTAGAGAGACCTTTCTTCAGTTGCGGTATAGATTATGCTGGTCCTATGCTGATTAAATGCAACAAAGTTCAAGGGACTAAATCTACAAAGAGTTACATTGCTTTATTTGTCTGCTTAGCAACTAAAGCTGTTCATATTGAAGCAAGTCGGAGACTTAACAACTGATTCTTTCATAGCTGCACTTACTCGTCGGGGTGATCCCCATCACATTTATAGTGACAAAGGCACCAATTTTGTTGAAGCTCGTTGAAAATTGGACGATATACGAAAGTTATGGCTTTCCTTAACAACTACTGAATCCATATCCTACTACTTATTCAAATCTTCTATAGATTGGCACTTTATTCCACCATCATCACCACATTTTAGTAGTATTTGGGAATCAGGAATTCGATCCGTCAAATTTCATCTGAAGAGAGTGTTGGGAGAAACCATATTAAACTTTTAAAGAGTTAACCACCTTGCTCACACAAACGAAGGGTTACTAAATTCCAGGCCTCTCTCATACGTTAATGACTCTGACATAGAATGCATATCTACACTCACATCTTCACATTTCTTTACTTGTGATGTCCTTCTCTCAGTTCCTGAGAAACTTCCTTCAGCCTCCAACCACAGAAATCGCTGGGAGTTGCTGCAGAATATCAAACGTGGCCTTTGGAAGAAGTGAAGCTCCAATTTTCTCTCCTTCTTACAACCTCGCAAGAAATGACAGGTCGCACAACCAAATTTGAAGGAAGATGACATCGTGTTGATCAAAGAGGAGGGTGCCCCTGGTACATGGCAAATGGCTCTAGTTCTTCAAGTGCATCAAGGCAACGACGGACTGGTTCGAGTTGCAACTGTGAAAACTCAAGACTCCATTTACAAACGACCTGTGCATAAACTCTGCAAACTTCCCATGTATCCGAACTGATATAGGGTGGGAATATGTTTCCTACACTCCTCATTAACTGTGACCGAGCGTGGTACTTTCCCCCCTTGCTACTCCAACTGAACTTTTCAGATGCTGCACCAGAACATTCTGAAAATAGTAGGCTCCATGGATGGACGCAAGGTCTTTGTCCGCCCCTACCCGCAGCACCTTCAAAGGTGTATCCACATTATTAATTTAAATTGTAAAATTTAACTGTACAAAAAACTGTAAATATAAACAATATTATCTCCATCTCTGGCTCTTCCGAACTCAAAACAAGGGCATCAAATGCGTGAAATACTTTTTCAAGTATTTATCTCTAAATCCCTCATCTACAAATAAATCGATTTCTCGTCGGATGGTTTTGGATATAGCTGACTTTTGTATTGTATTTTTGTTTGTCGAATTTTTTTAGTTATCACTAATTCTCTAATTTTTGTTCAAGAGACAATTCCTTTCACTATCAGCATGAGTGTCCTCGTCATCTTCGATAACTGTACCGAGTTCTTCTAAATGAAGATGGGTCTGAGTGTAAAAAAGTTCTAAGAAAATTTACTACACACTTGATCAAATTTGAATTGATTCTCTTTTCTTCTAGTTTATTTTCATTTTTAAAATCATGATGATATGTAAATACACAAGTATGATAAGCAAATGCATTGTGAATAACAAGCTACCCAATTTAAAAATATCGAAACATTACGCACACTTTCTTCACAACTACAACCTTGTTTTCACAGATACGAATATTAGACTACGAATCCTGCGCTTGTGCAGTATCGCTCTGAGCTGTAATATAAGAGGTTTGGCTAGTCTACTGGATAATTTACATATTTTATCGCTTATCTATCTTGATTGTACGATGCAACTTTATATTTAGAGTCTAATTAATTTCGCCCGTTAGGGAGACATAAAAGCGAAAAACGTATACCATTTTGCCAAATTGGCAATCCCTGAATATACAGTGAAGTCAATGAAAATTTTTTTAGTAAATACCGAAAGACCGTATTTAAACTTGAGAATACCGGTATTACAAAATTGTACAAATGGCCTCAAAATACCGGTATTCGTTATACCGATATCAAACTATTTGTAAAAAAATTACCGTTATTGGAATCGTAAAATTTTGTCACTCTTACCCCGAAGAGCTAAACAATTTCTAGCAAGTATTTTTAATGTTGCTGCAATGTGTAGAATCTCTTTGCTCTAAGAAATAGTCTCCGCAGTACTGCATGAGTTAACGTCAATTGTTTTAGAGCATTGTAATCACTGACTAAATTCAATCCAAGAATTTTGGCTTTGACTATGGTTTTTTGATGTTTTTCTTAGAGTTTCAACGAGGTGCTTCCAACTTTGAAAACCTTCTGTGGAAAGGGAATAATTATCTATAGGCAAAAAGAGTTTGCAGCAAGAACAATAAACATAATTTTTTGTTATAGAATAGACTATTTATGCAAAATTTTTTCGCCCTTTTTTAAAATTCTAGTATAATATTGCGAGCTATATATATATATAAATCTTCGACCTGTGTCCTCATAAGGAAAATCGTACTCAGTCAATGGCTAAGGGGGTTGCTTTTTTTTACTAAACAACATCTATCGGCGTCTGATTGAATAACTGGACAGGTTTCCCGGATTATCTGGAGGAATTACAGAAAGAGCAGTGACATTATAAGCTCTGTTTATTTCATCTGCAACATCCTCATCATGAAAGTCTAAATAAGATTCTAATTCTATACTGCCTTTTTTTCTATATTGCCTTTAATTAGTTTAGTAAACTTCCATTATGTTTTTTAATATTGATTTGCTTTTTAAGTCTCTTTCTTTTGGATTGGACACGAGATAGTTTTATACGCCTTCCCTCAGACATTCTAAAATCTTCAATCTAACAATGAAAATGAGCCACAATTTTTTTTTTAAATTCTGGGAACCGTGATGTAAAGCTGGTGCAATGTCTCGTTCTGGCAGTGGAAGTTCTCTCTTACGAAAAAAATTTTCGCGTCAATATTTCAATTTAATCCAAAAAATAATATTTTACAATCTATATACTCCTAAGTTATATACAGAATAATTTTCATTGACATTTAAAATATCCTAAGTTTCCTTTTAAGTGAGTAATCCTTTGGTTTAAAACCGTAATTCACTTAAGTGATTTTATTTTTATTACACAATTTATACATATATGAAAAATCTAAAATTTCCAATGTATAAATAATAATATTTTTTCATACTAATTTTTCCGTAAAAAATAAAAAGTAATTTTCAAATTCGACTCAAATGCCACCCCGGACATGGATCCGGTTTGTCCGGCCCTGGTTCCGTATTTGTACAGGAAAATAAGAAACTAATGAAGTTGAATTTTATGCGAGGTTTCAATCAATCAATCAGATCTATTTTGTTGTTGCTACGATACGATCAACTGTAGTGAGAATGAGTGCAATACTTTTCATTACTGATCGTTATGATTAATTTATCAAGTAAATGAAACATTCTTTCAAAGTGTTTAAGTAGAAAATTTAATATTTTCAATGGATCGTAGTCCTTTCATTGAAAATCTTACCTTAGGAATTGCGAAGTATTTTGGTATGTTGTATTTAAAAAACTACAATTTTTTCCGAATTAAATTTAAAGTATTACTCTTAATCTTTTTCTGGTATTTCTCTCATCTGAATAATGTAAATAAATATTAAATTTTAATGATTACTTTATAACTAAATATATCTTGGATTATTTGCTAATTTATGCATATATGCAAAACCGATAGTATCTAATACTTAATAGAAATATTAAATCAATATTTATACTGGTAATTTTTAATTTCAGAAAAGTTACCCTGCATTAAATCAACTGTTATCTCGGAAAAAACTCATGTACAAGAGACTGCACTTGTAGCATGGGAGCAAGTAAGCAAAGGTTCTTACATAAGTATAACTTAAAAATAATTCATGAATGTTATTCGTCTTTTTTTAATTAATCATTTTTATAAATTCAGACATAGCTTAATTATATAATGTATTTTTTTCCCCAAAATATTTGTACTTCAAAGGTTTAATATTAAGTTATTATTATCATATCTTAAAGCAGGTAATATGGTAATTTTTCATTATACCATTGACCAAGTTCTTCAAATTAAAAGACATTGTCAAATACTTCAATATACAGCCAATACTGGGAAATCATTCCCTTGCAATTTCAAATGGTAATTAAAATAATGATATAGCATTTGATTAAATTGGCTGATATGGAAAATACATAAGTACCATGAATAGCAACAAATTGAAAAATATAGTCCATTGTTTTAAAATTATATGCTCAATATATTTTTTGCTGTCATATTACTGGCAATTATTAGATTTTATAATTATTTAGTTTGTTTTCTTTAGTTGTCAATGTTAATGTTAATGGAAATATGTAAAATTGAAAACTTTTGAGTATATAACATGAATATGGGTCTAATTTCTGCCTTGTATACTTAAGTTTAAAAATGATAAATCTTTATTTTATCCAAACTTCAATACTTTTCAAACATATATATATTAGTTTATTTAAGTTACCTACAGTCATTGACTTTTTTACTTTGAGTGCTAATACAATTTTAATCTCAACTGTACTTAGATTATAAAATTCTTCAAATGATAAATAATTCTGAGTATTTACAAAAAAGTACTGAAGCTATCATTTGAAATCATTGTAATAAATGAATTCAATTTGTGCCAGTAATGCAGAAATTGAAGAGGTAAATCATCCTTGCATTGAATTTTTTCCAAATGTTGATGCAAAATAAGGACAAAATTAAAGAAAATTAGCTTATTATATTAAGATTTTAACAGTTAAAAATATAAACAGTCATCATGTATCTTGATGTATTTTAATCTATCATGGAGGAACTGTATATTTTATATATACATTGTATTTTAATTTTATTATTCAATTAGATCATGTTAACAATTATATAATATTCAATACATTCAGAAAAAAGTATTAATTATTTTGACTAATTAAAAAGGAAACAGAATTTTTAAATGTTTTTGTTATTCAAATTATTGCTCTGTTTTGAACCCCCTTCATAACAATAACAATGATTTATTATAGAAAAATTCTTGTGTGTTACCCAGGATTTAAAAAACTTTTATCTTGCTACTGATGGCTTACAGATAAAATGGTATTGGAAACAAAGAGGTAAGGAGTGCCATTTATTTCTTTTAAATTAAAATGTTGTATCATACATGTAAGAACATTGTTTTTATATGGTATTTTCTCATGAGATGCTATAATCTTCCCTCATTTAATAGCTTCCTAAAAGCAAAATTAATAAGTTAGTTTGCACTTTTTCTAATTCATTTAAAAAATTTTTTTTTTCATTTGCATTTTTAGGTGAAACAGTACCATGTGAGTTATTGAAATAGCTCGATTAAGCCATTTAAAAAGCATTGGACCTAAAAGACAAAGTATAAATTCTGAACTTCCAAGTCTTTTGGATATAGAAAGTGATTCAGAAGGTATCTTTCTAACTTACTGCCTTTTTAATTGTTAGTATCCAAATTCTCACACTCTTTTTTTTTTCTTGCTCTTTAACTAGTTTATTTTATAATCATATTAGTAGTACATAATAGACTTCTTTTATAGGGAGGGGGGGGGTTGTACTCTAAAAGAACATGCAGATGAAAAAGCTCAGGAATAATTTCTGTTAATTATTGAAAATGGAGGAGGGGAGGTGAATGCTCTCCATCCTCCTATCTTGAACCCCCTGAACTCCATCCTTGTGCATGCCACTTTAGCATGTCCCTTTCAGGACCATGATCACATATGTCATCACTTCAGGAAACACAGTATCATATGTGAGATCGTGTTTTCTCTGCTCTGAATCCCGTGATCACACCAGTGTGATCTGAGTTTGGAATGATTATAAACTATAAATTTTGGCATATTTTATTACAGTAAGATTTTATATAGATTTAGGCTTAATTGGGAGAAATCACCCGGTTCTGAAGGGGATATAGGTTACAGCAGTATAACTTGATGATTTGATGAGTCAATAGAAATGAAGATATTCTAAGTACCAATATAACTATTTATTCACCATATGTGCTATTACACTGGTAACTTATTTTAACATTGTTTTGAAAATTGTATCTAACATCTGATGCAACTCATTGGTAATACTCTAGTTTATTCAAATTTTTAAGTATCAGTCAACTCTTTCCAGCATGTAACAGTTATGGTAAACACATGAATGATTGTGTGTGCAACAAAGGAAAAACTAAAAAATGAGTTACAAAAATGGAACAAAACGACAAATAAGGAGTATGGTCTTCTGTTACAGTTACATGAGTTTTACAATGTAAATTCATGCTGAAAATGGGACAATTTATGAGTTTCTGAGGCAGTCTGGATCAGCAGTACTCATTTAATGTTTTGAGAGGGTTTGAAAACTTGCAGTTGCCCTTTCAAGAAGTGAGACAGTTACTGTGTTTAGACATTTAAAAAAATTCTGTACCAAATGATATGTGGGTTATTGCCATCCCTAAAAATGAAATCAGTTGTCAACTGCGCTCCTAAGAAGGTGAAGGCAGAGTTCCAATTTCATTCAAATTTCTCGCAGTAATCACAGATCTCAGTCGAAGACATGGAGGTTTCTATGTTCATCCAATATTATATCTACCCAACCTTCACCCCACACTTCATATGCCATACTTGTCTCTTTCTCAGATGCTAGAGGACATATAAAAGCTCTCAGATCTTGTACAGATGAAAGGTTATCAAGAATCGGTAATTAGACTCAA
This sequence comes from Trichonephila clavata, assembly GCA_019973975.1. Lineage (NCBI taxonomy): Eukaryota > Metazoa > Arthropoda > Arachnida > Araneae > Nephilidae > Trichonephila > Trichonephila clavata. The sequence continues at coordinate 988 of BMAO01021192.1, read as the reverse complement.
TCTGGACTAATCAGTAAATGGACCAGTTTCCTATTGATTCCTGTTTTAGTGCTTATGTTCTTGGAGCAATTCTGAATGGACTGTTATGTATGCAGAACAGAGAGATGCTAATAGCTGAACTTCTTCCAAACAGATATTTCTCGACCTTTTGAAAATGTTACCTTTGAATCTTGGGTTCTTGTATTTGTGTGAAGTTAATGAAAAAGCTTAAAAAAATATTGTTCTCCTACTACACTTCTCTGTAATGGACAAAATATTGATTTTCTCTGATCATTGGAGTTTTTGATGATCTTGCTGAATCTTTCTTTCCATGCATTTGGCCTCATTAAACTGTTTCCATAAGTTACAAAAATGCCAGACGTGGTATTTAAATCTCAGCTATTTGAACTTGAGTTGCCCAATCACCTAACAAGTTTCCATTTCATTCATTATTAACATCTCTGTGGTTACTCATTTTAATTGTTTGCTTTGAATTTACCAAATACTTCACTCTGCAGTTCTCATCTTTATACTTATCATGAAAGACCTTGAGGTATGCAAATGAATGAAGCTTGGATAATGACATTTATGCTTTACTACAGATTTTCTTTTAATTTCACAGACTCTCTGCAAGCACCTATACTCTAAATTAAAAATTTTCATCTTATCATTATTACTTTCACAGAGTATTTTTCAAATATTCGATAACTATGCAAATTCTTACTATTGAACACTAGTGTACATTTGTAATTAATTTTTAATGCTTTTTTGTGTTCTAGATTGTTAACACTGTTATATGTTACGAATTTTTCTTTCAGATGTATATGATGGCCACTTAAAACCAAAATTCAAAGATGGATGTAAAATTTTTGTTTTAGATCATTGTCAAGGAGCAGGCAAAGTATGTTTAGTGTATCCAAAACGAAAAGGTAATTTTATATATATATTGACTAGAACAATCAAAAAAATATTCTTTATATATTCAATGCACACATGCTTATTAGCATAA
>BMAO01021191.1:0-22060 GCA_019973975.1 Trichonephila clavata | reverse complement strand
CACAATACATGCAAAATAATTCAAATAAGTGGTTCTATTGTAAGACAAAAAGCTCTTCATTGTGTGCGTTTTCTTATTTTGATTAGATTTCAGATACGATGTGTGTGTGTTACACTATTCTTAATGGTGAATTAGTTAATTTATTCAAAAAGGTATATCAAAAATCTTAACATTTTTTGCGACTTCAGCTGCAAGTCACGTGACCCTATTTGAGCAGCGACTAAGGTTTCTTTACCGGGATCCCGGATTCCCGGGAAATCATAAGATTTCTGTACTTTTTCTATTCCCGGGAATTATGCTTCGTTCCCGGGATTTCCCAGAAATCGCAAAGATTAGATTTAGCACTAGGCAACGCATTAGATTTAGAAGTTGAAAGGGGGTGTAGGAACAGATGCCTTGTTTCATATCACTTATACAGAAAAAAAATTCTATAGCTAACATAAATGAAACTATAAAAAAGATTAGAAATGTAATTAAATTATCTAGAAAATCACCTCTCAAAAGAATGATATTTTACAAAAATGTGTTAAAGAAGAGTTTGGCTGTGAAAAGGTGGTTTGTCTGGATACCAAAACACTCTGGAATAGTTTGTTGGCAATGCTTGAAAGATTTTTAGAAATAAAGTCAGCAATTTTAAAAGCATTAATTGACATTAAAGAAGAACAAATGATGGCCAATGTAGATTTGAAACTATGACAACAATATTAAGCAGGCTAAAAGCCAGTTAAAAATTGGCTTAAAAAATGATGCAATCGAAAAGCCGAGAGAGCATTTTCTGCTGCCGAATTGTTCATTACACAGCTTAGAACTAAGCTGAGTGATAAAAGTATAAATTACTTATGCTTTTTGAAATCTATTTTAAAAATAAGTAATCAATTTATTATATATTATGTGTAATTATATATTGTTTATATCCTTATTTTATATAATTATTGATTTTATTTAAAATAACTTTGTTTTAAATTTTTGAAATTTTGATGTATTCCCGGGAATCCCGGGAACGACAATTACATTCCCGGAAAGGGAAAAACCGGGAAATCAGAAACCCTAGCAGCGACCCCTAGATTAAGAAACACTAGTCTATGCACAATCACCAGGAATCAACTCGTTATGCAATACCGCTTCTATTATTAAAGCAAATCTAACTGTGAATTGTCTTTTCTTGAAATAAAAGGAGGGGTTTTTTTTTCGCATTAAAAGTGATTATAAGGGTTCTTTCGATTATAATTTTAGTTCATATTCTGTAAAATAGAGACACTACATGGTAGATACCAAATTTGAAATTTTTCACTTATTTAAGATGGAAGTTTCAGGTTGCCAGCAATGGCGAAGTGGTCATGGTCATGAATTCAGTAACCAGCGTTGTCGAGTCGTGGATTCAAGTCCTAGTGCCACTGAAGACCCACCATGCAGAGGGTCACATGCACACTCAATCTGCCAAGGCTTCGTTCTCATCACTTAACCATGGTTCAAAAATTACGAGGTTTGTCGCCAATAGCCCTCGTTTTTCTTCATAATACAACGAAATCAAATAAATTATTGAAATTTCCTAACGTGGAGTGCCTCTGAGAGTTATATTGATGTCACAATATAAAACTGCACGAGGGATATTGGCGATGGACCTCATAATCTTGAACCATTGTCAAGTGGTTACACCTAAGCTGGTACCACTCTCTTCTAATCTGATGAGCCTCGACATATTTAGCTTGAATCGGCCCCTTCCGCACGGAGGTTCTCCATCAGTACTATGCTCGAACTCATGACATGCCAGCTACGAGTCCGTGACCTTGACCACTAGGCTACCGTGGTCACAAGTGAAGTGCCCGAGCTTTGTTTCTGTCCTCGTCTCTAGATGAAGGTTCAAAACTACGAAGTCGTCACCAATAGGCCTCGTGTTATTTTGAAGTGTGACGTTTAAAAAACAGTCAAATCAGTTGAAGGCTTCTAAATTTCAAGACGTTGTCTAATGAACAGTCAGTGGCGTAACGTACACCCCCGCATTCCCCGTATCGAGGGAGGCCCAGGATCCTAGGGGGCCCAAAGCCTGACTGACGCCAAGTATGTATGGTTTTGTAATCCTTTGTAAGATTTGACTTGAGGACCAAAACCACACTTTGAAGGGGGCTCTACGAGGGTAAGTCGTAAAATAAGTCTCCCCTGTCGACTGTGGTCAGAATTGTGTATGAAAGTCAAAACGTAGAATGAAACATTAAAGATAAGTCATGGCTTTATTTTTCCATACAAGCACCAAGTACAGTGAGACATTTGTCATACCGCTTGATAAGCTTAAAAAAAAAACCTCTAGGAAAAATTCAGAGCTTTGTAAACAGAAGAAGCGTTTCACGGTTTGTTTGATTTCAGCGTTACTACCAAAGCACCTTCCGGCGAAATTCTTCTTCAAATCCGGACATAGATGAAAGTCAGTTGGAGTGAGATCAGGACTGTATGGCGGAAGATATAGACCAGTGATTCCCAAAGTGGTCTATATAGACCCCCAGGGGTTTACGTCAGCCAAAAATTAATTTGAGGGTCCATGAGGTGTAAGTGGTGATCTATGATACTGGCTCTCATTAAACTGGATCGTGACTTTGATTTTTAAAAAAAATTTATAATCAAGTGGAAACCAAATTTTACTTATTTAACAGATTTAATTACTAAACGAGGTTAATTTGCATTTACAAGGTTACAGCTTAATTTTTTTTTAAATAAGAACCATTTCATCTTTTCTTTCCTGAGTTAAGCTAAAAAAGTATAATACTGGAGATCCCTAATTTTTTTTTCTAAATTTGGCACAGACAATCCGTCAGAACGTTTTAACCTACGTTCAACATTTAAATGCCTTTTATTCAGATTTTGAAAACAGGTTTGAGAAAGTTTTGACTATGGCAATACCACAGTAAGCAATGAATTCATATAATCATATTAAAAAAATGTCACCTTAAAATAGGAATTGGTCGTAATAAGCACTAATAAAGATCTTAAAGTTTAGAAACGAATGCCAGCAATTTTGGCTTTGAAAAGTCAAACCTGTTATTTGTCCCTACTTATGGAATATCGTGAGGAAGCTTTTTATTTTTAGTATGAAGAAGTTTGTGTGGAGGAGTTTCAGCTTGGTTGCCTATCTCCAAAACAAACAAACAAAATAATAATAAAGAAAAAAAACTGGACAATACTAACAGGAGGATATTTAAGGTTAAACCAGACAAGCTTGATAATAAATGTTGAAAATTTGATATTGTAGTGCTCGAGATTCATCCCTCCCATTAAAATAATTTGTTTGTCGTTTCGTTAGTTAATTTAACATTTTTTATTAATTAACTTTTAATTGAATTAACATGTGCTTTTTAAATTTTAAACACTATACTTCATTAGAGTTAGAAATTTAATTCTTTTAAAGTAGGAGTAGTAGTACCAGCTGTCAAAAAGACATTTAAGTTGATAAATTTTCAAAAATTCAATATTAATTTAGCAGGGGTCTACCTTAAGCCGGAAAATATGGCAAGGGGTCTATGAGACTAAAAAGTTTGAAAACCTTTGGTGTAGACGCTCCCAACCAAGAGTTGCAATATGGTTTTGCGTTGCCGTCGCCGCGAGTTTGGGCTCGCATTCTCAACCAACAACAGAACGCCAGATTTGAGAAGCCCATGCCACTTTTTCCGAATCGTCTCTTTCAATTTTGACAGGGTGTCGCAGTACCGCGTAGTATTGATGGTTCTAACCTTCAAAAATTCCACGTAAAAGTAAACGCTTCTTCCGAATGCAAAGCCCTGAATTTTCCTGCTTGGTTTTTTGAAGCTTATCAAGCGATGTGACAAATGTCTCAATGTACGTGAAAAAATAAAATGTCTTATCTTTAATTTCTCTTTTAATACTTTGACTTTCATACTCAACTCTGACCACAGTGGACAGGGAAAACTCATTTTCCAACTTACCCTCGTATTATTCTCCGCTACGCCAATGTGAATAGTATATTTTTATAACCAAGGAAGTAGTTTCACACATTCTGGGGATATTTTCTCTGCTTAAAAATGCATTCAGTACTTCATCCATTCTATTTATATTGGTTGAGGACAGCTTTAATGCTTTCTTCTTTGAATAATTTCGCACGGATATTTACAGAATTTTCTATGCTATCACTAACCCTTCTGACTTTCAACCCAGTTTCGTTATCTAAAACTAATACTCTCTGCGTTTAGTCTATTTATTCCATCAAAGCTCCACCTTAAAAGTCATTTTATCATAAACTCCACACATCACGGGAGATTTCTAGGAAAACCGTATGAAAAATTTTTCGTGAGAGTCTCACACCATTCACCGAGAGCGGTCTTCCAACCTTTTCAACTCTGCCAATTTCCGAATAACAGCTCGGATGATGGATGCAGTGTGATAAACGACATCAAGGATCCCGAGAGGGTGATACGTCATCCCTTTCTATCGAAAAGGGGTAGCGGAGGAAACAGCCCTTAAACGGGGGGGGAGACACACTCTTTGTTGGTAATATGATACACTTCTTCCCCTCCCCACAAACGATTTTTTTTTTACCTTCCTATTTTTTAAAAACTTATTATTGGATATCATTCATATATAAAGAGGCATTTGTGGCTAACCCAAGTTCGGGGATGCAGTTTTTCGTCCAAGTTACCCCCCTTCCAGACTACTCAGTAGAATGAGCTCCGATATGGATAAATGAGTTCTGTTATAAATATCTTCCATGTGGCTGAAGAATATCTGTATTGTGATGCAAATACGGTAAAGGGTATAAGGGATGAACTTCTGTCGCTTAAGTTGACGACTTTATATATATTTATTTAAAGTCTTTATGTAAGTATTGTGAATGGGAAATATTCAGAGAATGGTATTTTCGGCTTATTTCGCATGTAAATTGTTGCTATAACCCTTCGCATTGTATAACTGAATGTATTATGCGGATTAAATGTATTCACAGTGAATTGATTCGAAAGAGGTCGTTGTCGGAATTGATAAAATGTTACGTAGAAGTTCTGTGAAAGTGTCATTAAATGGATTTTTGTAAACATTTGAATGATTATGTTAGGTTATTTCTTTTATAAAATTTGAGCAGCTGTTATCTTTTGAATTAATAAAATTGTTGAAAAGCGTATGAATTATTAGAATACACACACACAGGCATATATTTTTCCTGGTATTTTTTAATGGATAGATTTATATATATGTCACCGTTAAAGTGTGAAATCCGTTATTTCATAGAATAACTAGGTATTTCATGAAATAACTAGACAAGTCAGTTAAAGCATATAAAATTATTGAATTCTACGATTTAATTAGGTATTCCATAGAATAACGATTACTTGATCGGTAAAAATATGATATACGGCACTCGAAAGTTCTTTGAACCGGTTCTAGCTGCTTTGGGAAGGATTTATCCGATTAGGAACTAGAGATGGCCGAATAAAACAATTATACCCTAAATATCAGTTCAGTATATGTCAGCGAGGATTAATTTCCATTGAAGAAATTCGAAATATTGACACTACGAATAAATTATATCATCTGCTTTCCCTAATTATATATCGATTATTCATCCTCAAAAGGAATAAAATGTATTTTTCAAGAGATTTTAGCTATTTATGATCAATTTATTTATAAAATATCTTTGAAATTGTTTATTTTTCACTCTTAACCGGTCTATTCTTAGTTATTTCATAGAATAACTAGGTATAGTATGAAATTTTTCATCTATTATATACTTTAACTGACTTGTCTAGTTATTTCATGAGATACCTAATTATTTTATGAAAATAACTGAATTACACACTTTACGGTAACATATATACATAGATATATCTTTTCCCTGAAGCTTTTTAGCGTGTTTTTCACGTAGTGGAACAAAATCACTATTAGGACGCAAATTTCGTCTTCGTCTTCGTTCCATATTTTGTCGCACCTTTTTCTCAGCCAATAAGCAACCAATTGACCTCGGGTTTTTCGGCATTTGGTCGCATTTGTGCCCTAGATGAGCCGAATCATATTTAAATTTTCCCATAGTTTTCCCAAATTTTCCTACAAATTTTCCTGAATTTCCCTTGTTTATAACAAAATTTTCTCACATTTTACCTAGTAAATTTATTTGTTTGCAAAAATTTTTTTTAAAAAACTCTACGTGCATTTTGGGAGGAAATCTTCACAAAAATGAGGAAATCTTCACAAAAAAATTTAAACGCGCTAAAATTACTTGGCCATGCCAATGATTGATATCTTGTTAATTGATAGTTGACATTGGTAACGAATAATTTTAGTATTTTTAATATTTTTTCCCAGTGTTACTGTTATTAACTTTAGTATTAATTGAACCTTATTTTTACTTTTTTCATTTCCTTGAAGACCATTGTAAGCAAATATAGGGGAATGACTGGCATTAAAATTGTTTTACGCCCTATTCACACGACCAACCTTGCAGTCACAAAGTTTGGAAGTGCAAAGGTTAAATCTGTTAGGGTAGTGCTTCTCAGACATTTATTATTTGCGACCCAATTTTCAATCATATTTTTCATCGCGCCCCATCCCATACAATAACAATGTATTGATTGCAATAATAATGTACTTTGACACACACACTAAAGCTATCATACAACCTTTATTAGAAACCCCCAAAATTATCAAGATAATTATTAAATTTTGTATATGTTACTTTCAAGTAATAGATATTTTAAGTAAGTTAATTTATATAAGTAATAAGAAAAGCATTGCGTTATATTTCTTTTTAATTTGTTAAATTGGAAAATTGCAATAAAAGTGAAACGTGTATTTTTATCATGTCAGAATTTATTTTATATTTTCCTTCCTTCCAGTAAATTAATTTTCTTAAAATTATCTTTTATTTTTGAATTTTTGATATGCTTGCCTCCCCCCCGCGGAGGGTTATCACAACCCCCTAGGAGGGATGGGAGGTGCGATCCACAGATTATGTGTGGTTAAGGTGCACTTTAAAATTACCGTAATCAATAAAGAATTGTGGGATTTTAAAAATTGTTTTGTTTCACAAAAGAAAATTATTATTTCAATGTGGGGTTAGAAATTGCTAGCTTTTCTTTTCATTTTGCGAAGCACACATAATTTCGCTGAAACATCCCTTTTCGAGAATATCACATAATTTTTACTTTACATGTACAGAACTACAAAAAATATTTCTCTCTCTCTCTCATTCTTTCCTTCTCCCTGGCTTGAAGTCTTTCAAGAAAAAAGTTGATTCACATATTTATATGTTTAAGGAAAGTGCTAAGAATCCATTCAAACATTTTATATATAATGATTCCTTTTACTTTTATTAATAATCAGTGAATCATGACTGAACACATGCAAAATCAAATTCAAACAAAACTTACAAACCTTGGTTTTTCTTAACAAAAAATATTTTTCTCAGATATTTATTACTGAATACCCTTTTAAAATCATCACCTCCACATACCATAAACAAGCAAGTAAAAACAATAAAATACCCCTACCATGCACATTCGAAAATAAATAATTTAAAATCAATTAAATGACCCAAAACGAAGTTCACATTCCTTTTGTTCGAGGAACTCTAAAAATGGAATTTTGTCAGACAGAAAAAAAAGTCGAAGATTGATTCTTAAAACAATTGTTTATATTTTCCATTTTTTATCGTATTGTTTTGCAATATTTAACATTTGTGTTTTGGCAATAGAAGTACATTTATTATGATATTTGAAATTCAATCAAAATGATGCATTTTAACACGTGCCTATTAAGGTTAAATCAGGGCTTTGAACTTCTGCCTTGTCTTAAATCAGGTGATGAAAATTCAACTTTACCTGAGAAAACAAACAAAGAGTTCTATCATCTTATCTGTCATTTTGATTGATGATATTTTTTGTAAGGGTTTAACGCTCGTTCTTAAAAATGAGACTTCTTCTATGAGAATATTTCTCTATAAAATCAGGAAAATAAAATGCATATAGTTTATTGTGAAAGTAAAGCTCTCCCGCTATTTTGGTAACATAATTCTAAGAAATTTTATAGTTATCAAAAATTTTAGCAATGTACTAAATAAAAATTTAAAAAATGCATGTTTTTTATTATTAAATTTGTAGTACAGTAGAACGTCGTTTATCCGAACATTTATTATCCGGAGCGTCAAATATCCGAACCAAAGTCCAAATACGTTTTCGAACAGTGCAATGCTCAACAGTTGTTTCGTGTGAAGCCAAAAGTAATGGGAAACCCCAAGGTCAGGGATATTTGGGAAATTTCAGTTGTGTGATTTGGTAAACATCTGCACGGAATATTAGGTCAGTTTGTTTCCAAGTGAGGGGTGTATATGTGCTCTTTTGTTGAGTTTTGTAGATGTAGAAACCTGGATGACATGCGATGCAGAAGGCTGTGAATTTCAAATGCTAAATGATGACGAGATTGTGACTTCCGTGCAAGAAGAATCCGACCCCGTGGGCGATGAAACGGATGAAGACGAGGACAACAACAACAACAAAAATAGCAAGGGTTCATCAAATTCTGACGCGTTTTTTGCGTGAGAGACAGCTATGGAGTGGTACGAACAACAATCAGAGTTCTGTCCTACTCAACTACTGCTACTGAAGAGAATCAGAGACCTTGCAGCAAAAAATAAGTGATTATTTTCCACAATAAAGGTAAAACTGCCATGTTTTGCACCTATTTTGCTTTTTCTTTAACACGGTCTCAATCACTACGGCGTTTGAATCCTCCCGAATATCTGGTTAATGAGGGTGACTTCCAACTCAGCCAACATGAGAAGGAGATATTATTACAGTACTATAAAAACAAAGATAACAGTTTATAGATTTCAGACTCTGTTTTTTAAAAGATGTGCTGCAATTTTACGTTGTTCATGGTTTAAATTTCAAATTTCTTTGTAGTATATGTAACAAGGAAAAGAACCATTTTAAATCACTACTAATATGATATGATGTATATCCTTTCGAAGGAAATTTCTGTTTAACACAGATTGTAATGAATGTATATGGAGGCAAATTCAGATGTGACTTCCTTTTAACACGTTTTTATTAGCTTCACCGGTATGTAACGGAATCTTTGAACTCGATTTTTACCCACTTTAAAAGGTTAGATTAATTTGAAGTTTTGCGCACTTGTCAAGGACCAATGACAATACAATAATTTAATAATTTTGTTCCATTGTCCCGATCAGGATTTACGATTTCCCATTTCTAGATTTGGCGAAAATTTCCAGTTACCATTTCCATATTTGGCGATAAATTCCAAATCCCATTTCCATATTTGGTGACTAAGAGATTAAGTTACAACCCTAAAGCAAAAACGCTTATGGTTAATACAAATACTACAAACAAAAAAGATTAATTCATCAAAGACTAAATAATAGTTTAAAAATTTTTAAAAAATAAGCTTTTATTGTAGATTGAACTGAAAAATAAAAAATAAATTTTAGTTTTAAAAAATTAAAAAACACGCTTTTATACTTCATCGAACTAAAACGTAAAAAATAATTCTTAATATGAGAATAAAATGATTGATAAAATTAATGTCATTGTGGTAAAAGCGTAGGAAGCTCGAAATCAATTGTTATAATTTCTTACTAGTTTTATTCCGAAATGCATAGTGTAAAAACGTAGTACAAAACACCCCACACTTTTACCACAATGACTTTAAATTTCTCGTTCATCATATTATTCTTATATTAAGAATTATTTTTTAATTTTTAGTTCGATTAACTACAAAAGCGTGTTTATAATATATATAGTTTCTTTTTTAAATCTATAATTTATTTCAGAATAAAAGCACCCAAAAAGTAAAAAATCAAGATATTTTGAGAAAACCAACAAAAAATGTTTGTTTTTTTTAAAATTGTTTTTCCGAAGCTGCGACCTCTTTGCTTTAACACTAATAAAGTTTTAAAAAAACTCAGCTTTTACACGGAAATATAGAGAGTAATAAGTTTTCACGCATCAATAAAACAGAATGTAATTTTAAATTATTTTACTTTTATAAAATTATTTACATACAGTTACTTTGAATAGTTTTATTTAGTGATGTGTCATCCTGTCTTTTACATGATGAAATGATATTTGCTCTTAAAAATTGTTTTCACATATATATCGTATTTACTCGAAATCTAAGCCACACTATTTTTCCAATGTTCATGCTACTAAAAATCGGGTATAGCGTAGAATAGAAGGCAAAACATTTGTTGGATGGATATTGAGTTTCCATCCCTTTCAAAAGGTAAAATGTAGCCGTCCATTCTGGCCACTTGCACTAATGACTTATCCCATTTCGCAGTTTATCTCCAGCATTTCATTCTATTCTAAACATCATTGCCTGATCGTATTTAGGAAAAGTTTTTTTTTGTTTGTTGTATACGCCTTTTTTTAATCACCTAAACATCAAAGATATCTGCAATAGCATTAAGGTAAGTTCACTATGACGCAAGTATGAAAAAGGAGGCAATTTTATAGGCAGAAAACACTATGAAAATTTTACAGGGACGAAACAAATATGCATCGATGGCGTAAGCAAAATGATATAACTTTTTCTTATAAATTACCAGCATTTTTTAATAATTCACTTCCATTCTTCTATAATGCATTCTTTTTTTAAAAAAAATGTTGTGTATAACACAGTGTTTCTAAAACTGTGGGGCGCGCCCTCTTAGAGGGACGTGATAACTTTACAAGGGGGGCTCGAGTTTATCGAAAAGTCGAAAACAAAAGATTATTTTTAAAAAAGTATTAATTTACTGAAAGAAAGCAAATTCAAATATATACACATTAACTCTGATGTTATTCACTTATAAATGTTCCAGTACAGCAAAATGTGTTTCATAATTATTAAGAACTAAGTTAAGAACAAGTTTAATAATTACCAGTGACCCTATGGGCGTGTCATAAAATTATATACAAAATTTAATACTTATCTTGATCATTTGTACGGTTTACGATCAAAGCGTATTGTAGCTTTGTGTCAAAGTATATTATTATAGAATTCAATACATTGTTATTGTATGGAGGGAGGAATTATTATTGAAATTTGGGACGCAAGTAAAGAAAGTTTGAGAAACACTGGCATAACAAATGCATTGGATGGCATGGAAGAAGATACGGTGTGGGAAAAGGGCGACGCAAGCACCAATTCCAAAGTCAGCTGTGACAATGGAAGCGACGAATTATTTTCGAAACATAATACTACGATTACAGTAATTATAGACTTATCTATGTATTTGAACGTTTGTACTCTGGTAAAATTAATTAAATATTAATTTCTTAAGTATCGAATATCGATGAACCTTAAACACATTTTTTTTTTATTTTTTCTCAAAAACTTTTAGAGATTTGGGATGCGGCTTAGATTCGATTAAATATGGAATATTGAGTGGTATGAGAAACACAAATAGGGTTAAATCAAATAGGTATCTATAAAACACAAATAAGGTTTTAAAAAGTACGTTTCCTGACACAAATAATTTTAAAGTAATATACTTTTGTCACCGTTGAGTACTAAATTGTTATTTCATCGTTGTCAAACCAATATCTGTTATGTGCAAATAAAATTTGCTATGTGCGCGTTTGTCACACAGAATATTTTTTTAACGACCACAACTCCCCGTATAGTGCTTAGTGTCATATAGCAGGCATTTTATAAGAAAACTTGGTTAATAAACTAGCGTAATAGCCGATATTTCGAAAAAGTATTGGTTTGACAACGATAATTTATTTTGTCAAGTGTATAGCTTTAAAAAAAATGAATTAAAAAGCATAAATATTGAGAAGAAAAAAATACAAATATTTTCTATTATATGCATTAAACTTTGTTACAATATGATGAGCATGCTTTTTGCGTTACAGTAGTTTTTGGATAGAATCAATGCCGTACGGTAGAACCAATTCCATTTCTAAACATTCTATTCTAATGTAGGGAACGTCAAGGTAATTTCGAACCAATACTTTTCTCCATACGGAAATATTCCATTTATTTCTCCATATAATAGAAAAGAATTCAAAGACTCGTCCTGGAATTAAAAAGATTTTGAGTCCCATAAACAAAGCAACGAAATACGAAAAAGCAAGTGGGGAGGGTAAAAAAAAAGAGAGAGAGAAGAAGAAGAAAAGATGGAACGAAAAAAAAAATGTTCCAGAGAGATTTGCGTGAGAATTCCAGATTTGAAAAACAAAGCCATCCGCGCGGGTTGTGCCGAAATTCACACACCGCTTTCTTCCATATGGTAATGCAATTTCACGAATTTCTTCCACAGTAGTTTCTGTGTATAAGGTCAACTAAGATTCGGAACAAATAAAAATAAGGTTTCATTCCGACAAGGACCTTCTTCTGCAAAATCACATGTGCATTCTAAGGTTCTTCAGAAATGAAAGAGGAGGGGAAAAAAAGGAACGAGAAAGAGGGGGTGGTTGAGCTGTAGGCAAGGGTCTCGGAAGACTTCCCAAAGAAAAGAACTCGTCTAAAACGTGACAAAGATAAAGAAAATCAGATCACCCCACAACCGGGCGTATGCAAAAAAGGATGCCATTGTTCGTCCGCTATTTTTTTTTCTCGTCCTCTTCTCCTCTCATTATCCGGTATGTGTTTTTTACAATGCTTTTTCTTACAGCTGAGTATGCAAAATTGTTTCTCCACCCTCGCGTTGTGTTGAGAAGTTTGAGTGAAAAGCCGAAGGAGACTTGATTGAAAAGAAACCATCTCTCTCTCTCGTTCCTTCTTTCCCCTCCAACTTTCTAACCTACTCAAAGTGCGTGTAAGACGCTTAAGAATTTTTAAGACGAAAACAAAAATGGCTAAGATATTCTTCAAATCAGTCGAATCTGTTAGATTGAGCAGTTGAGCCATGAATGCTAATTATTAGAAGTATCCATTGTGTTAATAAAAACGTAATTTCATTTTTTTTTTAGTATGAAATTTTTCTGCACAAAAAATGAACTTTACTCTATCAAATATCTTCCATTCTGTTCAATTACCTGTTGCTAGTTTTCTGATAACTTCGTGAATTCGCTCTCATTGAGTTTCTGGTCCTTCTGAGCAGAAAATTTGAAAAAATGTGGTTTGAGGTCATCGATTTTATTTTAATTTTACCATTTTAAAAATTTTGTGAAATTCAAAATAAATTAAGAATTAGATGGTGCAAGGTTGGGGCTACATGGAGGATGAGACATCAATTCCCTACAAAGTTCCAAAAGTTTCATTTGTCTTGCCAGAGATTATGTTAAAGAAGCATCAATTTTGAACCGTGATCTTTTTTGATTAATAACATTGTAGACGATCCATTTTTCATCCCCCTCCTTGTTGTTTGCTGAATGAAAGATCCCATTTGTGCTAGGTGGTCCACTAACTCATTACCAGTTACACCGAAATGTCCAGGGATCCACTGCTAGACGATTTCCTCAAAGTACTCAGACAGACATTACAGCAATTTTTTTACAGTCAAGGATGTTAGGAGGAGGCAGGAGTAGAATTTGAGTTCACAGCAAAAATCGCTGCTTTTGAATCACAGAAACAACAGCCCTAGTAAAGTTATTCAGATGACAATGCAACTGCACAAGTGCTACTTAATAGACGTATGAATAATAATTCTGTAAATTTTCATGAAAGTTGAGACATTGTTCGGTCTAAAAATATGCGCCGCGTTTAGTTCAAGTTATCATACATTTAGCGAAGGCGGATTTAAATTAGTGAAAGGAGGCATATTGCGTACATTATCTTAAAATTATTTAAGCGGACAAAGGATATATATAAAATGCCAAAATTCCTACTTGTTGAATCTACGGGATATTCAGTATAAACGATCTGTAATGGGAATTGTGTGCTATCAAATATATTCATAATATAAAATAGTAAAATCCATTGCCATTTTTTAAAAGTATATTTCAAATGCTCTACAGGGCTTAAAACTTAAAACAATGATTTTGTGATTATATACTAAAACATAAACATGGGCGTTTGAATTGAATTATTAATATAAGAAGGGAGAGAGGAGATATATTTATTTCTTAAAAAACACTCCAAATATTTTTGGATTGAGAAATTTTAAAATAAATTAACAAGAAAGATTAAAAAATCCTAATATCTTATTATTATACAGTCAAAAACACAATTTGAAAGGGAAATTAGGGGTTTCGAGCGAAATTTGAATACATAAAAGCTTTTTGAATACAGAATAATTCTTCGGGAGAAAAATAAATATAATAAAGCAAAAGCTATCGAAAAGCACTTAGTCTTTGAGTCCAAAAAAATGTAACTTGGTAATTAAAAATAGTCCAATTTCAATCATTTTTGTTGATAATAATAATGTCTATTTGTTTACTCAATTTTTTTTTTTTTTTTACAGTTTGAGGAGGGTATTTTTTTTGTGAGTGTTTTAACAAAGCAATAGCGTACACAGACCCTTCTTATGTGGAGAACATTAAAAAAATGCTTTTAGGCGCGAAAGCACAGGGGCGTAATTTCTATGGTAAAAATTCAAAATATGCTGATCTATGAGGGAGATGAACCCCCCACCCCAGTAGCACTCAAAAAAATTTTCAAGGGGGGAGTCCATACTTAAAAGTCCCCTATTTCATATCATACCTCAAGACAACACCAATTGAATCTTCTGTGATTTTGTTAATTTTGTTTTAAAAAAAACAGTAAAAAATAAATTATTGAATAAATAATTAGCATTAATTAATAAAATAAATTGTTAATTACAAGTACTTAATTAAATTTTACGTTATATATATATAGGATTATCAATAATCGAAAAAAACTCAAGGCCTTTGGGGAGGGGGGTTCGAACCCCCAGGTCACCCATCCTTGTGTGCGCCACTGCCCCACCCCTATGTACACCACTGACATAAGAAAATGATTACAAGACTAGTTAGATGGCAATTAATTTCACTTTTATGCAGGGTGTTCCAGGATACTAGAGACAAACTTTAAGGGGAGGTAGGGGACATGACAAAATTCAGATTTGCATAGCAACCCATGGTTAGAAACGTCAGAGGAAAGTAGTATGACAGGTACAAGAAACGAAGAGACACAAGACTGAGATCATCTGAAATATTATTGGTCAAAAATATTAAATGTGCTGTGGTAGATAATATGTAAAAATGATAATAATGAATCGCAAAAGATGTCCAAATTTTTCACTATTTCTAGAGATGCAAGAATTGTACCATCGGACCATTGGTTGGCGGACTCGTTAAAAACAACTGGATTTTGTTGGATCAGCATTGACGAGTCTAGCAAACAGATCCATTTTCCGTCTTCACTATGCCTATTAACTAGTAATACTCCATATTCACACAAATTTTGATGCAAATTAGTATACATCCGTTGGTATGCTACCTCTCTCTGTGGGTACCTTTCACGATAAAACCTTTTTGCTGCTCGTGTATTTCCTTATGCCAATCCGTAAATGAGGAGCATATCTGTGTGCCATCTCGGTGTTCGTAAAACGTTCCATACTCCTCTGCTAGCGATGAAAGCTCAAATGACTGAGGTAATGCAGGTCTGCTTCCTACAATGCTATTGCGAACAACGCTACCTAGCACCGAACGAAGACTTAACCGACCAGGGATTGCTATGCAAATCAGAATCCTTGTGATCCCCTTAAGGTGATCCCCTTAAGGTTGTGACTACTCTAAATTCGCCGTTTTGGTGAAAACTTAAGAAATTTCTTTTATGCTTTTATCTTATAGCCCATACATTTAAGATTCCAAAAACACTCTATTTTTATTTCTACGATATTTAGAAGCAAAGTTATAGTACAATTAGTAAACCGGAGATTGAGTTTACAAATCCGGAAGTAGCTCCACATACATAAAATATTTTTGATATATTGAATTCAAATTTTCAAAACACGTTTTATTTATTTATATCTGTATTATAAATCGAAATCTAATATCTGTGTATATATTTGTGTAGTTTATTGCTTTTTTATTTTAAAAAAAACCATTAATTTTCTTAAAAATAGGTTATAAAACTTTAAACACATTTAAAAAACTTTCAAATGTATTACAAATCTTTTAATTCCTAACACATATAAAGAAGTTATTTACCTACTGTGTAAGTATTATCTGAATACATTTATTAGAATTTTGTGTAACTGCAATTTTTCATCGAAATTTCATTAAAAACCTCAATTGTTATAGTATATAAAACTCTTTAGAAATAACAAAAGGTTAAAAAAATGTCCAGGTTAGTTAAACATATGAAGCTAAAGAGATCTTGGTCTGTAAATATGGTGAGTTTAAAAATTGTACAATTAGTAGAAAACTTTTTTATACTGCATTAAAATCTTTAAATGCATTTTCTGAGAAACTATGTTTTTCAATTTTTTTGCTTCGTGGTAAAGTTTACTACAGAATTTCTTTTTAAGATATTGAATTGAAATTTTCAGAAAAATGTTTTATTTAGATTTATCTCTAGTCTAGACTATTATCTAATATTTATGTATATATTTATGTCTTTTATTGCACTTTTTTGTGAGAAAATAACATTAGGTTTTTGTAAGAAATTGAGTTCATGCATAAAAAATGACAGATTTCAAAAACTTTCGAAAATATTACAAATTTTATAGCTCTAAGCACAGATAATGATACTATTTATATACTGTATAAATGTTATTTGAATATATTAATTAGAATTTTCAATACAAATCTTACCGTAACTGCAATTTTTCACTCAAACTTCACTCAAAATTCCCAATATATCCAAAATTATTTTTAATTTTGTGGAAATTGTACTTGAATTCCTAGTTTTATGCCACACTTCAATTAAAAATGTGTTTATTTAGTTGAAAATTTATGTATTTAAAAAAAGTGCTCCGAAGGTAGTCATACCTTAAAGTTCGTCCCAATGATCCTGGGACACCCTCTATGTAAAAGAATACTATACTACCCACTCAAATCCTATTCATTTTGGTATCTCAAATAAACAAGTAGAATACCACAACATTGAAATTCCAAAAGTGAAGTCTAGAAAACTTAAAAATACACACACGTAATGTCTATTCTTTAATAAATCTAAAGTAAAAGTAATTTATCTTCCTTTGAAATTTGAAATTTTTCATGTTCTTTTGCATTTCTCTTTGACAAGCAAATTACACTAGAAGCAAACAATGATCATAAAATTGGTTAAAAGTAAACAAAGCTCATATAAACAGTGTCACGTAAATTTAACGAAGAATAAAATAAACATGACGAAATTCCCATTCGACATTAAATACCAAAGGATTATTTCCTCCAAATAAAGAATGAAATATCCACCATATACCTATCTCTTGAGATACATACAAATTTTCGCTAAAAATGGTACAAGTCGTACATTCCAAATTTCCTAAACGTCAAAATCTATTTTAAAGAGAAGGATTACACTTAGAGAATGTATTTTTAATGCACATTTAGAAAACTATTAATCCCATGCTTTTATCAAACCCTTCTCTCGAGTTTGAAAAACATTTCTTATCGTAGTTTGGAGAAAATATCATTAATGTTTCATTAAGTCCGAAACTCTAGAAGTATTTGATACTTCGCCGACAGTAAAATTCAATTTACTGTGTTCAGGTGAGTAGAAATGCAGTTTAATTACGCCATTTTGGGAAAATATCCGACTGAGAAATGTTTGCGTTATGCTTTTTAAATTTTCAAAGGGAGGTGGTATCATCTTTTATCTTCAGGATGGATGTTCGAATCAAAGAATTTCCTTTCATTTACACAATTCGTGATTTTATCTCTATTCTGATGAAATTATAAGCGAAGATTAATTTGTAGGAACTTCACCAACGGTGCGCGATATCTTTACATTATATTTACTTTAAATGGTAGATAGAAATGAATGTATTTATATACCGCAATACATTTCGTTGTCTCGTCT
This sequence comes from Trichonephila clavata, assembly GCA_019973975.1. Classification (NCBI taxonomy): domain Eukaryota; kingdom Metazoa; phylum Arthropoda; class Arachnida; order Araneae; family Nephilidae; genus Trichonephila; species Trichonephila clavata. The sequence goes on along the minus strand of BMAO01021191.1, from coordinate 4,189 downwards.
GGAAAATTTGGAAGTTTGATTTAATTTAATTTAATTTAGTTTGCGAAAGAGAAAATGGACGATTAAAATATTCTGAAAACTTTAGTTTCCCATTATGTTGTGTCGTTTCAAATGTTTATTTTTTATCAAGTATTGTAAATGAAATATTTGAATATTCAAGTGCAACGTGAAAGCTTATAAAAATTGACAAAAAAGTTCTTTATCTACTTAGTTAATCATGTAGAATGGGAACTTCATGAAAACAATTATCAGGAAAATATTAAAAAACAGAATTGTATGGTTTCACGAATTCAATTAAAGTCTCAAGATATGGGAATTAGGTTTTACTCTATCAACACTCTTTTTATAAAGCTTCACTTGTATGTAACGGAATATTTAAACTCAATTTTTATCCACTTTAAAAGATCAGATTAATTCGAAATTTTGCTCACTTGTCCACGACTGATGGCAATATAATAATTTAATAATTTTTTCCAGTGTCCTGATCAGGATCATCAGGATTAACTATTTCCCATTTTAGATCCCATCCCTCATTTGGCAACTAATTTCAGATCTCATTTCCAGATTTGGCGGTAGCCAAGTGGTCAAGGTATCGGATCAGGGCAGGCATGTCATGAGTTCAAGCCCAATACCACTAAAGACCCACCGTATAGGGGAGCGATGCACGTTAAATCTGTCGAGAGCTCAAACGTCCTACCGTTGGGATAGTGTGATAGTTAGGAGAGGGGGTTCTAGCTCAGGTATCATCCTCGTCACTTGACCATGGTTCAAAATTACGAGGTCCATCGCCAAAAGCCATCGTGTAGCTGAATAGTGCGACGTTAATATTCACTTACTCACTCCACATTTGGCGAATTAAAGGTTAAGTTACAACTTAGTTCGGTTAACTATAAAAGCGTGCTTTTTAGTTTTTTTAAAAAACAATTTTTTAAGAAAAGTTTCTGTAATTTTTTTCCAACAGCGAAGAGCAAGAACTGATTGGCTGAAAATCGGTGATTATAGTTATGTGGCTATGATGTCACATGAATTTAATCCATAATTTTTAAAAAGAGCTCTATAACAAATATATATATATATATATGCATATACATTTTAATGTTCTAATTCTGTTCCATGTTATACAAACGCTTAGTTAATTCTTCTATAATAGACTCTTCCATCATTTTTAAAGTGTGTTTCTTGAAATCTGGTTCAAATCTTTCAGCTTTGTTAGTGATATTATTTTGTATTATCAATTTTATTATGCCATGTATTTCTTTCATTTTATGTTACTATATACATATATATATATATATACATATATAAATATTCTTACGTTTAATATTACCTGATCGCAATGGAAAAGATTGTTTTGGTAGAAAATAAATTCATACTTAGCATTAATCGCAATATTGCAACTCTTATTGATATACTTTCTGTGTTATTTGATATTAATTAAAACAGTTGGCATTAAAACAACAATTGATAAAACACGAATTAATACTAAACAAATTCGATGCCAGAAAATGTATCCGAGGTAAATTTTAATTTATATGATGAATAATGAATGTAAAAATGCTAGTATTTTATTATCATTATATTTAGGTCGTTAATTTATGTTATTTAATAACGTTTATTAATTGTAAAAAAAAGTATGTTATTTGAAGTAATATTGGATGAGGTGCGTCTTCTCTCTGGCACATCTAAACATTATATATACTAAAAATATAACACGCAATTAAATCAATATGTGATTTATATCTATAATTTTTAAAAACCTATAACCCAAAAAATTTCACAAACGAAGCTAGATAAACTTAATTTTTTATCTAATTCTGCACAATTGATAGAAATATAACTATTTTTATGCACCCAGACAGATATTCTAAAGCAATTTGTATTATTTAATTCCTTAAATGAGAAATATTTTTTTGTTGTTGATTTTCTTAGGATGAAGAAAAAGATACAGATCTATTTTAGGTTGTGTTATTGATTTCATGTTAAATTCTCAAAATTTCACAATGTGTATGGTTTGAAGATGCCAAGGAATAAAAAGTTTCCATCATATGGTTACGAATTACTTAATGCTGGTATGGTTGGACCAATTATTTAAACGAATTCTTGAAGTGTTCTCATCTCACTTCAGCACTATTTTAGTCTTGTGTATAGTTTTGCTAATTGATATCGTTTCATTTTTGTATCAAATATGAAGGGAAAATGAACTTTGAAGAATAAATTATTACGTCTTACAAAGATTAAAGACGAAATGTCAGATAAACATTTACAATGGCGTCATTTAAAATTGGAATGAATTCCATTCAGAAACAAGACGCGATAACATATCAGAGAAAATACGAGAAATGACTTTTTTAAGATGAATCTCCCCCATTTGCTTGAAAGAATAGAGAACTCAACGAAGACGTCATTAACGATGAAGACGAAACTATCATTGATACTTTTTTCAAGCTATATTTTAAAATATTGCTTGTTTAATATTGGGTTGATGCATAATTATCCGGCGTTTTTTCAACACATTTTATTTAACAAAATCAGTAAAAATATTTGACGAAAACATGTTTAAACGATCATTCGAGAGCGTAGTCACCGTCTACTTCAATTACTGCTTCCCATTTGCTTGGCAGACGGTCAATTCCACAAGCGAAGAAGACATGATTCTTAGAGGCAATCCACGCTTTGACATAGGCCACCAAGTCATCCAATCGTCGATCCCGAGCCTGATCGTCGAAATCCGATGGCTGACCTCTTCCTGGCTTAGTTAAGCCGAACCAAAGTCTCCCTAAAAGTTCTCCCAGAATAGGTGTTTAAGTTTCCCTGCGGGAAGCAGGCACTCCAAGAAACATTTAACCATTCAACCATTCCTGGCTTATCCTCCAAGCTGGTATCACCTGATTTGAAATGGGCAAACTCCTCCTTACACCGACTTTCGCTGATTGCTGCTTTGCCAGAAAGTTCGTTGAGATCGTGAAATGACTGTGCTGCTTTCCATCCTTTCTCGAAGTGGTAGAGCATAATATGGCGAATATGACTATGGTTTTCGACACGCATTTTTCTAAAACAATAGAAAAGATTATTTTATACAAAAATAATAAACAAAACACTACTTTTCACTGATGAAAACCGAGCTGATGTAAACACCGGATAATTATGTATCAACCCAATAATTTTGGAAAAAGAATTTAAAATCTTCACTTATGGTTCATGTTTCAAATTAGCTCTTAATGCAAAGATTATCTACGTAAGAAACATTAGCAATTGAATACTTGCTAGTTAAGAAAATAACCGTTGAATCACCAAACAAAATTCTTCTTGCATGATACTTTCGGATTACCTACAGGACCCCATTCCTGTCAACCAACAACGGACGATTCGTAATACCGTAAAATGAAGTCTGCCTCTAATTGACTCTCTACACCCACCCTATACAATAACATTCACACGCCAACGTAGCAATGTGTACCCATGCAGATCTAACATACATGAACTCTTCTACATGATGGGGCTTCAGCAGGTTCAGGTATCAATCACAAGTTGCTCGATCGAACCACCGTTCCATTCCATGATCTTTCAGCGAACACGACCCACACGAAGCTTCGTAAAAACAATTATTTCGAATTCTCTAACAACCGCCGACGACCGTAAATGACCGTCACACTACGTTTCGTGAAGACAATTAGATTTTTTGATCCATTCTGTAAACAACCATCGAAGACAATGAACGACCATCACACCGAACTTCTTAAAAATAATTATCTTGGGTCCTGTAAGCAAAAACATGACTCATTTGAACAAATAACACCGCTTCTTTATTCAATCAAGATCGTTGATTCTTGATATGCCAGTGACTGAAATAAACAGGATTCACACATTCGGAATTTGAACTTGTTGGAGACTATTCTGAGGAATAACATAGATGGTTGCACACTTAACCCTAATTAGGCTTAAAATTACCGCACAACATGGTGAAGAATTTTGGCACACAAGATTGCAGTTATATGTGAATACTGACCATGATTCCAAATTTTTGAGGTCTACACTATATATTATTTTGTCTCTCGTGTAAATTCCTTTCGTCCTTAGTTATATATCAAACAATCTATTCTTCATTAGATTAGATTTTTTTATTAAAATTAATATGTTCGAAACCGTGATTTTGTAAGAGCGTATAAAGGAACAATATTTTGATATTTAG
>BMAO01021190.1:0-25508 GCA_019973975.1 Trichonephila clavata | reverse complement strand
ATACATGCTCGATGGGATTGAGATCGGAGATCGTGCCGGCCAATCCATACGTTCAATATCCTCACTCTCTAAGAGCTGTTCGGCAGCTACTGTGCGATGACATGGTGCATTGTCGTCCATGAAAAGGAACTGCGGACCCATAGCGCCTCTAAAAAGACACACATATGGAAGAAGAATCTCATTACAATAACGGGTCCCGTTGACTGAACCTGCGTCGAAGATGTGAAGGTCTGTACGACTACCAAGCATGATGCCTCCCCAAACGAGAACACCGCCACCTCCATACCTGTCCCTTTCAATGATGTTCGAGGGATGATTGCGGCTTCCCCGCTCTCTCCAGATGAGTATGCGATGAAAATCGCTACTCAGACTGAATCTGCTCTCATCTGTAAAGAGTACTCGTCCCCATTCATTTTCTCTCCAATTCCGGTGTTCCCGGCACCACAGAGAACGCCTTCTCCGATGGGCAGGCGTTAGAGGTACACACCGTACAGTGCGTCGTGCAAACAGACCACCACCGTGCAGTCTTCTGGCCACGGTAAAACGCGATATCGGTCGTCCAGTCGCCTGTGTCGTGTGTTTAGCGATTTCTCCGCTGTCTGCCGCCTGTTTCTTCTGGCCTGTAAGGCAATATACCGGTCATCTGCGGGTGTGGTTCCTCGTGGACGACCACTACTGAACCCCGGATAGCTGTTCCTGTAGTTTGAAATTGTCTCCAAAGTCGTGAAACGATGCTGTGAGCAATTCCGAACTCTGCAGCCACACTTGTCACACTGCGACCTTCCTCCAACTTCCCAATGATTCGACCTCGGGTAAAAGCATCCAGATGTCGTCTAACAGATTGATTATTTGCCATTTCTCGCTGAGGCAGCAACTCGGTGTGATTTTAACTGCTATACGGTGTGCAATCTCTTTGCCAGAAATACTAATCTTACACCGACAACATGCTTTACTACTCAGACACTCCCCCATTACGTCTACCTGCATATCTGCGCATGTGCTACCGTACATCACCTCACTTAATCTCCTGATTGGTCTTTCTGTCCGCTCTGCCTCTTCGTTCAGCTGATATGCTAATTTTTCGACTTCGTCCTTAATTTTTGCACACCAGTGTATTCCCAATTATTTTGGCAGTCAATGCTTATTTCAGAACTAAATTTCGTTACAAATAAGACCCTATCACATGGATAAATTTCCTAATGAAATTTCTTCCTATCTTTTGAGATATTTATTTCATGATAATAATCAGCGAAATTTAGAGGAATGTAATCAAGAGATGGAAAATACAGGGAAAAAATAAAACTGCCAAAACAATGCACCCCCAAAATAATGCTATAATTTAGTACCTCACTGACTCAAAAGATCCACTAGAATTAAGACAATTTTTAAGGAATGTAATCAAGGAGATCCCGGCTTATGACAATTCTATCCCTAACTCTTCTAAGAGACCTTAACCACTCGTACCAACACTTCACAGCTCCAAAAAGGATGAGAATATCTTGATACGAATTAGGAAATTCTTTTATTACAATTTTGTTTTTATTGTTAAAAATTTTATCACTAGTAGTTTTCTTTTGCAAGATTTCATTCCCTCTAATTATTTCCCTCCCTCGCCATGCAGGTTTTTTTCACCCGTTTGGTGTGGTAACTTCAAATCATGATCTTTTTAAAACTTCAGTATTTTTTCTTATCTTCTTTCAAGAGTTTATTTAAAATTTCCTTTCAATAACCACACGCGGTATGTTTGAGGTAACGAGTAACGAACTTGAAAATAACATTTTATTTAATCCTTTCTATAAAAGAAATTCATCCCTTCTTTTCCCGTTCCGTCGAGATGCGGCAGCCGGTCGAAAGACGGGCTTGGCTGTCATGGAGATGTTGCGTCACTTTCTCTTCGTTCTCTTAAGAAAGCGAAACCGAAACTAAATCAACTCGAAGAGTGGTTTCACATTCACCCCTCCACCAGCGTTGCTGCGCAACGCTCAGTGTGGACTGCTATCTAGTTTTATGTAATCTCAACAAATTCTTCTCTTTTTTTCAACTAATTCTTATGAGTGGATAATCGAGCTTTCTCTAAGCTTCCACGTACATATCTAACCATCACCGTTAAAGAATGTAGCCCTCACTCATATCAGAGGTAAAAGTAATGAGCAATGAAGAAACCAATCAAAGGCTTTTGCGGGAGATCACGAATGACTCTCATTGGTTACATCTTCCTCACTGTTTTCTGCCTTTATCACAAAGCCTTAAATAACACAAAAACTAAGGCAACATTAATTGCATCATGAAAATTGTTTGTATTTTAAAAGACCCTTAAGATATACTTTTTCTTTTAGAGATGTAGCAAAGTTCTCTTCAAATCAAACAATTATATTTAGTTTTTAAGCACTGAGAGATAAAATAATAATCATAATAATAGTAAATAAAACAATCTAGGAATTAAAAAGATAAATAAAATTTTGGTAATACTTACATCGTGTAAAGGGTAGGCAGCCGTGTAGGTTCCATTGCTTACAAGATATAAAACACCTGTTAAATAAAAGGAATAAAATATTAAATTTAATTTAGTAACAGAATTTTTTACCTTGAATGAAAAAATATTAAAATACAATTTTAAATAATCTTTCCAAAACTTCTGAACGCTAGTGATGGGAAAAAATACCTGAATAAAAAGCAATTCCATGTTCATAACTTGCAAATCGTTTTTAGCACGCACACGTGGAAAAAAACATATCAGAAAAAAATTCAAATGTTACAACAATGAATCATTCACCGAGTGGTACATAAATAAAAAAAGCGAGATTTCTCCCGAATGTATCGCTCTTTTGTACAAAAGTTTTGACGTTTTCAAAAGTAGTTATTAAAATATCAAAGTGTTGGGCGGAAGATTGAGTAATAATTCGTGTTATCAACACAAATAACTTTTCCTCCTGTAACAATTCGAATTTCGGGAGGGGGATCTAAAGGGGAAAAATAGAACTTTTAGTGCATCTTTTCCAATCTGAATTAGTTTTTGTGAACCCTTTAACTTTTTTTTTTTTTTACATATGATAATTTCTGATTGTTCGTATTTATTTCTGTGAAAGATTTTTTTTATCTGTTAGGTTGCGCGACTGTTTAACACATTTAAATGTTAACTAAATTAACTAACTTTTTAAATTACTTTTCTCTCTTCTCTGTATTTTGTACCAGCAAGGTATTTTGATACAAATAATTCATTTTTTTGCAGAGAAAGAAATCTGTGTGGATAGATATTTTTAGAACATATTTTCTCCCCTTTAAAGTCATTAAGTACTTTGCCGGGAAAAATAGTAAAAGTATTTTTTTAAAACATAGGTGTTAATTAACATTTAATTACACAGAAAACAAAGTAAATCTGTTGAGATGCTTCCATTCTTCACTCAACATAAAAGATGAAATTATCTCAACACCTAACTGGTGAATATGCTTGTGACGCGGCTACGGCCACGCCCTTATGGGGAGTGTAACTGTTTTGTATATAGTGTGGGTGAAACAAAGAGATTTTAGCAGTCCACTGTGTTGTGTTTTCTTGAGTCATGTCAATTCATTTTAGAGACACCGCTATCGACCATTTTTAGTGCTAACATTTAGTGGTCCGTCGAGCCGGAGCCGCGTCACAAGCCTTTTCACCCGTTAGGTGTTGAGATGTTTCCATCCTTCACTCAACAAAATCCTTCCATAAATTTTTTAGAGTATAGCGTTCATTTAGAGCAGTGGTCTTCAAACTGTGTTCCATGGAAACCCGGGGTTCCACATGGCATACCCAGGGATTCCAAGAGTCACAATAAAAAATCAAGAAAAAATAAATATTTATGCAAAATTGGATTCACGTTCTCTATGAAGTTTGTATAGTTAAAAGTATCTAAAGCTCATTCTATTCATCAAAACTGAAAATTTTATTTATATAGAATAACTTTCTTTTGCAACACTTTTGAAATTTTTATTATAATATAATAAAAGAACATTAAAAGTTTTATTTTTATACAAGGTGATCAAATGAAAAGGTACGAAACGACATAAAAATGAAACAGTTAAATATTTGCATATTCCGCCAAGGGAGAATGTAGCGAGACATCTCGGGATGCCATTGGAGACTCTGACTGGGATCGGATCATGCGCGGGTGCCCGCATGCGCAGGAGAGAGCAAAGGCTCTTATAAAAAGCGGCGTCCAAATGATGCGAGCACAGAATTACTCGAGCACAGAAAAGCATTAACTCCGATGTGTACTGTGAGACACTCCGACGCCTACGCAGGTCCATCAAGAACAAAAGACCGGGGCTGCTCACGGAGGGTGTGGTTCCGCTTCATGATAACGCGCGTCCACACGTCTCCAGAGTCACACAAATGGAACTGGACAAGTTCCAATGGGAGACGTTGGACCATCCGCCCTACAGTCCGGACATGTCACCCTGCGATTTCCATGTGTTTGGTCCACTGAAGAAACACCTGAAAGGAAAGCGCTTCAACTCGGACGACGTACTCAAAGACACTGTGAAGGACTGGGTCTCGTCACAGCCACAGAATTCTGGAACAAGGAATCCTGCGGCTTGTTCATCAGTGGGATCGTGTGCTCGGCCTATGGTGTATATTTTGAATAAGTCTATATTTGTACTACCGTGTCGTTTCGTACCTTTTCATTGATCACCCTTGTATATATACTTTATAGATAATGAATATTTTTTATAGACAAATTGCAGCCCTTTCGCACCCACCAAGCTCTGTTACAGAACTGAAGAGAGCTCTCCAAGAAGCTTGGAACCGTTTGAGCCCACAACTCATTCATCATCTCATAGCAAGTATGGTAAATCGCTGTGCAGCGTGCCTGGCTGTCAGAGGTGACCACACGTTTTATTAAACTGCAGCATCCGTATTTTATTTAATGTTTTCTTTCATTTTTTTTCTTTAAAGTGTGAATCCTTGCTATGCTCAGTTTTCTTTCAAACTGCTACTTTGGATGATAAAATTAATTATTATCAAACTTTTGATTTGCTTTCTTATTTTATAACCATTTTACACTCGCACATCACGTTTCCCGCCATTCTGACTTACTGTTCCTTCTTTATTCACATAATTATCAATTATGCTTAACTTTTGGACACCAGTGTACTCTTCGAAGTATGTGTGCGGAATGGGGTTCCATGAAAATACTTTCTAGTTCTAGGGGTTCTACGAAAGCATTTTTAAGATAAAGGGGTTCAGTGAGTTGAAGGAAAAAAAAAGTGTTTGAAGACCACTGATTTAAAGCATCTTATTTATTTGTAATATTTCATTAACAGATGAAAAATTTCAATTTAAAAAAATGCTCGATTGAAAATAAAAAATGAAAGAAAGAAAAAAATAATTCAAATAAAACCTAATGATAAATATTTCAAAAATAGATGAATGCAATAAAAAAAAATAATGATGATACAATTTTAACAGCAATTTATAACATTTTCACAGAAATATTGATAATTTTAATAGAGAACTGAATGCCTAAAACCTTTGTAACATTTTCCCGCCTTGCAGCTGCAAGATCGAGTTTCTATGCGGATAACATTACGCCGCTCATATCCACCCTTGCACCCCTAAAATATTAAAGGATCCTTTCATCTGGCATCACGCTTACAACAGATCACCATTGGGAAAACAATAGCTGCATTCCACCTGCGACCCGAACCTGGAGTGAAATTCGAGGAAAAAGAAGGGACCGCCCCACCCCAAGAGAGTGTAGAGAGCAGGTCGCTTGAAACACTCGGAAAGAGACGTTGTGTTTTTTCCAATTCCATCCCCGACAGGTATTGAAATACTCAATATTTTGAATATAACTTGTATCTAACTGTAAATATTGTAACTGATAGCTGTAGACGTAATATGTCAACAATTTAATTTCTTAAGTCTTACACCACTCAATACATCACACCCTTCTCTGATTTGATTGTCCATGGATTTCGTATTTCAAAACAACATGAAATCTATTGGCGGCGAACCCGTAATTTTGAACCACGGTCAAGTGATGAAAATGAGGTGCCAGTTACTACCGTACCTGTGGCACCCTAGTCTTCAAACTTCCACACCAACGTGACGATTTTGAGCCTGGGTACATTAACAGCATCAAACTCTCTACCCGGAGGGTTCTTAAAGGCACCTGCATACGAACCTAAAACTCGACAGAAACAAGGCCGGCCACGATTAAGATAACCGACTACCCTAAAATTGTGAATTTTGCCAAAAGCTGACACATTTTTCTTATGATTTATGTAATAGGCCATCTTATTAGCTTTATAAAAACACCAAGTTTATTATTTTCCGTTCTCTAGAACAAAAACTACAAGTGTTTTAATAAAAGCAGATGCCATTACTCTTTAAGCAAGATGTCAGACTTTAAAATGCGTTTTTTTTTTTTGTTGAAAATGTTCAAACGGGGACAGCGATTGCTCAAAAAGTTTTGAAAATAATTAGCTGAAATTTTTGGTGTATGTTCCGTATAGTAGTAGAAGTGTTTTAACTTTCAGATTAATCAATCACTGTTTTATTACAAAATTTACAGTCCCTTATGTGAATATAATCACGGTTTTTTTAAGTAACTTCATATAACAAAGATAAAGTGCTCTAGTTTTTGTAAAAATTAAAATATCTCTTAACCTGAAGGTAATTTCATAGCAACACATCAGAACTGAAAATTTGTTCATAAACTTTTGGTACAGAATGGGCCGCGTTTATAATATTTTTTTGCAAATTTTTACCCATTTCTTTCCATTTGAGTAATAATAATTTATTTTTCTCTTCTTAATTTTAGCATATTTTTCACAAAATGTACTAAACATATCTTAAAACCACACAAAAAAAATCCCTATATCTGCATTTCTGTTTAAGAAAATGTTGTCGCATACCTTAACGACTATAATGACACGATCATGATGAAATTAGAATACGTAAAAAATTATATTTTAAGAAGTGTTAAAATAATTAACACCCATTTCAAATAGCACAAAAATTCTGAAAAATTATAACACCTACCTCTTGAAAATCGAATAAAACTTACAAACCCTCTTGACAGTTTCAAATTAAATGTAAGTTTATGTCTTGGACAAGATATTGTGAAGCATGTTACATCCGCCGCTGTTCTACACACGCTTGATTTGGAAACAACGGATACCCTTTGCTCTGAACCTAGACTAGTTGAGAGTTTTTACTGATGGGTCCTTTCTCCCTGATCAACCTAATGCTGGTGCTGGAGTATTTTGCTATCTTTTCGCCTTTTTTTTAACCCTGTGGGTACTATAAGAACAGACTATGATGGTGAAAATACTGTAATTTGTGTTGCCTTCGATTAGGCTTTATATTCTCTTGACACATTTTCAAATGTTGTCATTCTTTCAGACTCTACTCAATAAAATCTGCGGAAAGTCCCTCTTCTGAAGATATATTGAAATGTCAAATCTCTATTAAAAGTTACAACAGCTGAGAAAATCTGTCGCCCTCCAGTAGATCTCTTCTCGTAGCAGAATTTTAGGAAAAACGTGGAAAGCCACGCGATAGAAGTGAAACTTCTTTGGCGACGTTGGCCGTAAATGCAGGAATAGATCTAATTATATTAAACTGCTGAGATAACTTTAATCAAATAAAATTCGAAATTCATTTATTGTATGAAAATATTTTTATTCAATTTTCTGCATCATCATTTTCTAAGACACAATAGGTGTGTGGTAACTGAAGTAGGATATAAAAATCCTCGATTGTAGTCAATCAAGAAAACGTGAGAAAACTGCATCAATCGTGGTTCCGTATATTGTTTTTCCTTCTCTAGAATCAGTATTCATTGTCAAATTTAGTGTCCGTTTCAAGAATTCAATGAGTGGCTTTGCTTCTTCTGAAGCAAAATTAACATTAAAGTCTCCAGTTAAGATAATCGGTTTTTAATCATCATCGGATCCAATGATTGCAGCAGTCTCTGATGTGTACAGCACTAAAACTTTATGGATAAAGATGATAAAAGCTGCGACAGTACTACTTAATGATATATAAACTTTCGCCTGGACTTGCTGTTAGTCCCCCCCCCCTTTTTTCTCCTTTTACGAAAATCTTTTCCTCTTTTTGCATTCTGACAAGAATTAATTTTGATTGAATGGAAATAAAAATTAATAATATAAACTTAATGCATCACTAACAGAAGTCACCGTGTTTGCTTACAAGACGCTATCCGTAGCGATTCTGGCGCGAGCGTTAGTGACATATACACAATGCCCCAGACACTCCCGTAACGGGAAGAGCCATATGATGGTAATATTTTATGTGCGTTTATTCGTTGAAAACGGCACGTTTAATACGAGGGCACTTCGAAAAGTAAAGATACAACGTACGCCAGAGGAAAAAAAAAGTTTTCGCGAGTAAGTTGGCAACACAGGTGTTAACTTTGAACCGTTATCTTTCTCCTCGTAGTCATTCGGCATTTCAACGTTGATTCTGGTTGGCGTAGGTCGTGTTTAAAATGGCTGCGTCGATTCAGAATCCCGCCAAATGCAATGTGGCTCCGCCAAACGTTTTATTCATGCAAAAGGTCAGCGAACAGCCACGAAGAAATTGTTTCTGTTGATGGGAACATTATGAATCGACAAAATGTAACGAAATGGTGTCGTCATTTCTGTGAAGGTAGCACCGATGTTCATAGCGAACAAAGAAAAGGTCGGCCATCTGTGATCTCTGATGCCCTTTTTCAGAGAACGGAGGAAGCAATTCGAACGAATAGTCGTCTCAAATTGAAAGAATTGCATCAGATCATACCGGAAGTGTCAATGACAACTCTTTATGAAGTTGTAACTGTCAGGTTAGGGTATAGGAAATTGAGTGAGCACTGGGTTCCAGGTGCAACCTTCTATGACTGTGGGATACAAAAGCTTGTGCACCGACTTAACAAATGTTTGGATAATGGGGTGATGATGTCGAAAAATAATAAATAATCCAGTTATTAAGATGTAACTGACGTTTTCTAAATAAATGTTTTTTTTAAGGAATGCGAGACATTGTATCTTTACTTTTTGAAATGCCCTCGTACATAAAAACTCGAGTTCGTTACGAGAGTAGCAAGAGTACCCCACTTAATGTCACCAATACCTAAGCGCCTTTCGCCCATAGTAGCAAGATATACTTTTGATGCACAATTCCCCCTTAGCAATCGTCCAACTTTTTCAGGGATATGAGGCAAGTCACGTGGTGTACCCCTCCCCCCGCTCTCTTTCCTTCCGCTCGTTTTCCTCTCCATGGTGACGTTTCGAGGGGATGGGGAGAATCACTACTTCCGTTCGCTTTTTCACTGTTACGCAAAACTGGGTAAATTTCCCATTCACTACCGTCAGCACAAAGAAGTTTTACTTCAATAAAATGGCTGTTTTATCAGCCAAAAAGGGTGTCTCTGTTCAACAAGCCAACAATAACCCGGCCCCTTATTCAACCCTTAAACGAGTTTTTAAAAGAAAAGCCCTCACTAATTTTAATGAAAAGAATTTCTAACAAAAAATGGAAGGATCTCGACCCAGACAGCTTCCTCGACTGGCCACTCCCCGTGGTCGTGGCTCAGTTCAGAGTTTTCTTAGAACATGACAGTCTTGCCGCCTACTTGCACAGGTTCAAACTGGTTTCCTATCCATACTACTCCATCCGTAGAGCCCGATATGTCATGGATGGCTACCACATTATCCATAACAGTGCTCTTCGCAGAACAACTATTGCTGACCGATATTGGGAAGCGAGATGTCAATTGAGGAAAAGGCTGTTTATGTTTATGTTCTTTTGTGATTGGTTTTTCAATTCCTACTATTAGCTCACTCTCTCCCTATATATATATATATTTATTTATTTAAAAACCTTGTTCTAATTTGAAATTGTTAATAAAACAATTTCTATTCATCCACACACACAAACAAGTTCAAATAAAAATTTTAAAACTTGTAGTGGATGACACTTAATGTTAATACAGATTTTCTATTAATTCCTTAATAACCGGTTAATTAATTAAATTAATCACGGTTTTCGACGCCTACTTAGATTCGTCCCTATTGTTGTAATAATGCAACTTAAAACAATGACAAAAAAAAGGCGTCGAAAACCGGTTTCTCAGCCAAACTAGCCAAACCGGGTGTGCATTGTTGTAACAATGTACACAAATCATGCTTCTGTTTTCAATTCCTACTATTAGTTCACTCTCTCCCTTTGTATTTAGTTTTATATATATTGTTACGTAGATCGGGGTTCGAGGATTTTATGCAAAATGAGTCGTAAATAACAAGGCAATTCTTTAAGAGCGATGAGTATTTATTGTCGAAAATCAATCCTTGAAATACAGGATTCAGCAGCAAAATTCACAGAATAAATAACAGAAGGATTTCACACCTTCAACAGCACTCAGACACAATAAGCAGTGTCTAAAAATGCACGTATGTAAGTGACTATTCACAAGCACAGCCGAGCTGATCTAGTTCAAGGCAAGTCTACTAATCGCTTATCAAAACAATGCTCACTACTCGCTGTTTGAAATCAGACTGACTACTCGCTTGTTGAAACCAGACTGACTGATGCGGCGAGTCTCTCTCTATTTATAGCAGAGGCCGAAATTTCTGGAAACATGCGCTCGCGTCACAGATCGTGAAATTAGTGGATTTCTCTACTAATTTCTAGAAGAATCCAGAGGGTCCCGAACTCGTCAACATGGTCGCCAATGTCACCAAATTGGTCACCAAAGTCACCAATTAGTCGCCAAAAATGATGCCAACTTGGCCCTATCGCCAATATTTCGCCAAGTTACCAATGAATCACCATTATAACGTAAGGGACGGCTTGCTTGTGAATATTACAATCTTAACATGAAATAAATATAACATAGAGGAATATAAAGGCATTGCACATCCAAATACAAATTATTTACATTATTTTATACAAAATTCGTAACAATATTGTTCAAATTTTCAATCGTTAGTAAAATACTTTCTATTCATCCATTCAAAGTAGGAAGTGACTTAAAATTTTTTTTATATTACTTGTCTTGTTTATTGTCAAACCCCCTCTGCCATTGGAAATAAAGAAAAATAATGCGACATTTATTTTTATATTATTATATTTAATGCATATTCATTATTGAAATTTATCTCGCCATAATAATGTATTCAAGAAAATATTTTGATAACCATTTTACACCCGTGTGAGTAAACCTAATTGTTTGGTAATTTTTGCAAAGTGTAATGCTGATTGATTCCACAAAAGTGTGATAACTCTCTAGCTGATAAAGAAAAAAAAAATGCGTGTGTGTGTGCATACAGTAAATCCCTTTTTAAGTTAAACAAAAAAAGAGGAAAAATCCTACCTAAGATAGTCTGGGTGTGTTCTTTCTTAAGAATTAAACGGTGCTTCTAAAGAAAATCTCATCAGCATAGTGATAGATCCTGATTTTAATCCAGAAGCAGTTCTAATTAAATAAGAAAACGCACATTAGCATATAATTAACTATTTTTTCCTGTCTGGGAGTTTTTATTATCTTACAACTTATTCTGGTTTGGATCACCTTTTAAAGATAAAAGTGTCTTGAGAAATTTGTGGGGGGAAAGTTAACCGTGGAGAGGAAACTTCGCTTTAATACACATGAATGGGAATTAGAAGCTATTGCGTATATGCGTGAATGAAAATTACAGAGTTTTTTAGAAAACAGAAATACCCCAAAACTTGCGCAATAGGTGGGACTGAATGAGATAACCGCGTAAGTCGAATTCACGTAAGTCGGGGTATAGTTTCGCATATAAGTACATGTAAATTAATTTTAGTTGAGACTGGAGACAAAAGAAAATAATAATTTAGAACGAAAAAAGAATAAAAATCTTAGATAACACAAATATAAAATCGCAAACCACAGTTATTTAGATGCAGGAGGTTTCATAAAATCTAAAAAGAAGTCTGTGGTGACTTAAAGTTTTTTTTTCTCCCCCAAAATTTCATCGTAGCATGCTAATAATTTGTTATTCATTGTTTTGTTCGAAAAAATACGTTCTTTGTTAGAGTATGTACTTTCTAAAATCTGTAACCCTTTTTTCAATTAAACTGAAGCATTCAATCAAATTCCCAACCGTCATTCGATCTTCTGATTTAACTGAGTCTAAAGTTCTTCGATGTCTTGCCCTTGCTCATGCATTTCTATAAGCTCATCCATTGTCAGCTCCTGATTGTGGGAATCCAGCATTTCTTGAACGATATCACTATCCACTTCCAAATTCATTTGCCTGGCAAGATCGACAACTTCTTCAATCACATTACCAATTTCATGACGCTCTGACACTGATTTGGCCTAAGTTTCAGTGATAAAAAAAAGGAACGAATTGATGAGATTTGGACATTGCGTAACTCGAGTGTTGTTGTACTTTATTTATGTACGTTACATGTGATAGACTAGAGTAGTTGATCTTTATATTGCACACTGCTGAAAACCTAATTACTTTTTTTAGAAAATTTTATTATAAAAATATTTTATAGAATTAATGTCTTTTTAGCTTTATAACGATTGTTTATTAATGATTTTTTTCTGAAACAAGAAGGCTACCTTGTAATTTTGAAGAATGGTCAAGTGACTAGGACAGTGGCGTAACGGAGAACATTAGGACCCCCCCCCCTGCAGAGCCAGATTTTGAGCCCCAAGTCGGATCTTACAAAGGATTGCAAAACCATATATACTTGGTGTCAGTCAGGCTTTGGGCCCCCTAGAACCCTGGCCCCCACGCGATGCGGGGGGTGTACTTTACGCCACTGTACTAGGACGACTGCTGAACTCATCAAGCTACGCCATCGGGAAGACTATGACCTCGATCGATTTAACGTACGCCATCCCCCTACCATGGTGGATCTATACAGATACCTGGAATCGAATCCACGATTTAACGAAAGCACCATCGCACTTATGTAGACAGTTAAAAGGATGTGCTAAGTGATTCCACAAAAAGTTCCAGTAAAGGGCAATTACATCGAAGTACAATAAAGCCGCAAATTCCAATGTAAGCATTGTTTATTTGTTACTCACTGTTTAGCGATGTAAAGCACATTATTCAAAGTAGGCTTCTATATTAAGATACAAAATGTATATAGACGCTTAACACCGCGTTCAGCCAGAGATCGGTGATCAATTGCACGTGTATCGTTATCGTTCAGGTCAGACAAAGTTGCAACAATTACCCCGATAAATCTAACTTTTTAAATGATCCAATAATCAAAAATTCTTCGAGTAATAGTGACAGAACAGGCCAGCGAAACAGGCGAGAAATTAATAGCAAGTTATCTTCTCATCAGTAAAATGCTGCTGCACTCAGAGTCCATTATGTGGAAGATCGCCATTTTGCATGGAAGTGGTAGACACAGGACATTATCGCTGTTAAAGTTGAGACATGAAGAAATTGTTGAGCATGCCAAGATATCTGAAAGCCGTTACAGAACATGTTACAGGGCAAGTACTGTTATTTTTTTTGAAGATTGTATTTCCATGCAGTGGGCTGTGTGAGGTTTCATTATTACATTACGATCGCCTTGTATTTACATACATGCATATATACCAAATGCCCAATAACTAACCCAAAATTTGAAACTTCAATAACTGTTTATTGGGACGTTATAGAGACGTGACATTTGGTCGCAACACTAAGCAGTTTACAATTTGCGAAACGAGTTTGAATTGAAAAGTGTCATCATTTTGGGCTGTGACGCAGCACTAGACAGACACGCAGTTTTCAGTAAATGTTTGCATCTTTGAAAGCAGTTTGTAGCAAAATGCCGAATTTGACCATTGAACAGAGGATTTTTATCGTGAAGTCTTTTTGCCCGAATGGTTCATCAGCCAAAGCAACTAGTCGAAAGTTCGACAGTATGTATGGCACGCGAAACGGTGTAGGAATTCGACAATTTCTGATTGGATTAGGAAATTTGAAGCAATGGGACTGTGCACGATATGCGAAAGAGAAATGTTGGACCAACAAAGACCGTTACAGCAGAAAAGAGTATGGCTCAAGTCTGTAGTGTACGCTCAAAATATCGGATGCTCTGATCCTTACACCTAATTGGCTGCTAGAACATCCTATTGCATTTCATTGGTCGGTAGAAATGTCTTCTGGTATTTCTTCTGCTTTCCCAGAATTCCTCTCTGTCTGTAGCGTACACTACGAGTCCAATAACTGACATAATAGGACAGGGGATTGATTGGTCTCTCTATTCTTCTGATTTGAACCCTCTGGACTATTTTCTGTTGGGCTACTTGAAAGACAATGCGTACAAAAATCTTCCACAACAATTAGATGTGGCCCATTCCTCCCGAAATTTTGAACATCACACTGCCAACTATTAGTTCGGTTTAGGACAACTCTGTTCTTAGGATTTACAATACTGTTGCAAATAATGGGAAGCACTTCGAAAATCTTGTGCATTAAATCGGAATAAGTGTACTTATACGTGAAGTAAACATTTCGTTCTATCTCTTTTCAAATTCTTTTACTAAACAATTCAATTTTTAGTTAATTGCTGGGCAACCTATTCATTTACATCTAGCTTTTTGTGTGTTTGTGAACCATGTCAGTTTATATTTTCAAAAACTGCAACTGATGAGATGGAATATAGCTCTTTTGTACTTAAACAGATCATTCTGAAAAGATCTTCAATAAACTACAACAATTGTCTAGATGTATTTAATATTTAGCATGGTTAAAGATTTCCAAGCCCTAATTAAGAAGCCAAAATTCCGAAGTTTCGACAAAGTTCGCTTAATTTACTGTAAGCCATAATTAGAAAGTTAACAACCAGTAATTCTCTATCTACAGGAGACGAATACTTTGGTCATTCTATTTTCAGAGTAAACTTCTGTTCTAGCCCTAAACTCTTCAAATTAACAGTAATTTTAATTTAATTTCCTTTCAATTTAATTTACTAGTAAGAATGTAGATCAGTACTTCTCAAATTTCCAATGTTTGCTGCCCAATTTTCTATCATAATTTTGATCACACACCCCTTCATACAATAACAATGTATGAAATAATAATGTGCTATGACGCTAAAGCTGAAATATGACTTTAGTTATAAACCATACAAATGATCCAGATAAGTATTAAATTTTGTATATGAGAAGCGTACGGAAAAAATGTCAGTAGTAATTATTAAATTTGTTTTTAATTTAGTATTGATAAATTAATTATCAAATACATTGTGCAGAACTGAACCATTTATAAGTATATTATATCAGTGTAAATGTCCTAGAATGTATTTTGTTTTGCTTCTCATTTTTTAAAAAAATAATTTTTATTTTCGACTTTCCGATATTCTGCGCCCTCCACGTAGGGTTATCACGCCCCCTAGAGGGCACTCCCTACAATTTGAGAAACGCTGATATATTTTTGTTATCCTACGTCCGTCTTTGGCATCTCTGCCATTAGTCGACGAGCAGCCCAATAAAATGATGACGAATCATAAAAAGAATTAAAATTTGTCTCCGTAGGGTTGTCTACAAAAAACTTTAAAACAATAGGGCAATGTCTGAGGTGGTCACCATCCATTTCACTGTGGTTGCACAGAGGGCACCAAGCAGAATCCTTTACTCCAATGCGGTGTAAATGAAACGCCGATACAGATGCAATGGCCTTCAAAATAATCCAGTGTCCATAATGTATACCGGTTTTAAATTAAAATCTATATTATTCTAAAATTATCACTCACATCAGGGGGACTTTATGAAAAAAACATCTAAATCGGTTATTTGAATTGTGACTTCTATTCGAAAGGAGATTTATTTCTGCGGTTCTATATGTAATCTTTAAGGATACAAACGTTTGAAGATGATTCTATAAAGTTTAAAAAATATTTATAACTTACTTCAGAAGTAGGAAGAAGAAATATGACCAAAATTTTTATAATTTCATAATTCAATTGCCAAATTTTCCAAAGTTCGATTTATTTAAAAACAATAGTCCTAGCTTTGAAGAGGAGAGCATCGATAATTCTACAGATCATTGTGGTTATCGTATATAGAGAACATATTTAAAATATTAGGAAAACATTCTAAGAATTACAATTTTTAGAAAAACATTAATTTAAAATATACTTTAAAAAAACCATATCTGTCTCACAATGAACATGTGTAAAAGTCTTTTAGTAATGCTTAACAGTATATATATACACAATGTTCTAAAATATATAAATTACCTCCATAGAATTTTAAATCATGAGTGAAATGAATGTACTATAACGCTTTTAAATAATTACACTTGCATCAAATACGTGACACAAACTAGTTATTGATCAAATATATGCTGCTAATTATTATCAGTAAAGCTATAATTAATTTTATACTGGACAGTATAATTGTATTCCATTGAAAGTGCTACAAGCGTTGGTTAGAATCAGGATTGTTTAACTGGGCCCGCAATTACTGAACTGCCCCAGTATGGTAAATATTAAGTAGAATATATTGTTAACATTCTATATGCGTTTATAGAAAATTTAACTCATACAAATTACATCGAAGTAGAAATTTTAATATACATCTTAAAGTATCCGACTGGTTGCGACAGCTTTAAAAAAAATAGAGATATGGGGATTTTTTTGTTATTTTTAGATTTTTTTAGTACATTTGAACAAAATTATGCTAAAATTTAGAAGAGAAAAAGAAATTATTATTACCAAAATGGGAAAAAATAGGTAAACATTTGCAAAAAATAGCATAAAAGCGGCCCATTCTGTACCAAAGGTTTATAAACAAATTTTCAATTTTTTCATTTTAATGTGTTGCTATGTGATTCATTTTTGAAGTGACCATCTGGACAAGAGATATTTTCTTTTTTACAAACACTAGAGCACTTTATCTCAGTTATTATATGAAATTGTTTCAAAAAACAATGATTATATTCACACAAGGAACTGTAAATTTTGTAATAAAGCAGTGATTGATAAATTTGAAGGTTAAAAAAATTCGACTATTATACAGAACTTACACAAAAAATTTCACCTAATTATTTTCAAAACTTTGTTTTAGCAATCGCTCGCCCCGTTTGAGTATTTAAAAAAAATACATTTCGAGTAAGCGCGTTTAAAGTATGACATCTTGCTTAAAATAATGGCACCTACTTTTACTAAGACACTTGTAGTTTTTTTTCTAGTGAACGGAAAAAGATAAATTTGCTATTTTTATAAAGCTAATAAGATGGTGTATAAAGAAAATCATAAAAAAAATTTGTCAATTTTTGGCAAAATTAACAATTTTAGGGTAGTGGGATACCTTAAGAGAACAACGTGTCAAAAAAACACACACTTCTGTAAAATTGTATATATAAGAATGTGGTGTTTATATATATATATATTAAACTTTTAGTTTTATCAAACTACTCCAAAAATTGGAAAAGCTACAGATGGGTTTTTTTCTAGCGTTCATTATGAAATTATATACATCTACGATTAATTTTTTTTACCATAAGAAATTTCTTAATACAGTAATACCCCGAATTTACGTGATAGGAGGGATTGAGTTACAACTGATTAAGTCGGGGTGTGATTACGCATATAAATTATTTTTAGTTGTGTCCGGAGAAGAAAGAAAGTAATACTTTAGAAAAAAAAAACGGTTCAAAATAAAACCTTAGATAACACGAATACAAAATCGCAATCCGAAGTTATTTTGGTGTAGAAGGTTTCATAAAATGTTACAAAATAGTCTGCCGGCTCGAAAATTTTTTTTCTTTCGCAAAACTTCCTGACAGTTTGCTATTATTTTTCATACTCCTTGTTTTGTTGAAATAATAAGTTCATCGTTAGGGTCTATATTTTCTAGAATTTGTAGCCCTTTTTCCATTAAACTGAGGCGTTCTGTCCAAATTCTCAATCCTCATTCGATCTTTTTATAAAACTGCGTCTTAAGACTCTTCCATGTCTTGCATTTCTATGAGCTCATCAATGGTCAGCTCCTTATAGTGGGAATCCAACAACTCTTGAATGTTATCACTATCCACTTCTAAATTTATTTGCCGGAAAGATCGGTAACTTCTTCAATCACATTACCAATTTCGCTATTTTCTTTTCCTCCAACGAAAAATGAATTGAAGAGATTTGAAATTTGCGTGAGCTGGAGTAGCGTAAGTCGAGGTATTACTGTATTTTAATTGTGTGTGCTTTGTGTTTGTGATATGACAGAAACAAAATTATAAATTATTTTGCAACCCTGAAAAACAAGTTTCTGAAAGAATTTCAATAAAACAGGAATGTTATTGAGCTATAGTTTTTTGTACGATAAATGGAACTAAGCTTCATGAGGTATTGGTATGTTGTTGTCATCATGCGGTCACAGCTCAAAATTAGAAAATGTTATCAATCTCATATCTTCAAAAAGCTGATGTACCGTTAGAAAGATTCAAAAAACATAATTTCAATAATACATATTTGTTTTATATAATCATGTTTGTAAAAATTACAACACCATGAAAATCATATCAAAATTAAATTAAGATTATATAATTCATAAATGATCTGGATTTATCAAAATAAACAATCAAATTTTAAAGCAAAAATGTATACTATTTATCAAAAATTAATATCTTTTGATGTCCCCACGAGAAGAAATAAGTTCTTGCTGCTATATACATCCACTCAGTCAGATTTTGTATCCGTATCTGAGGAAGAGCCCGCCAGATAGCTATTCTAAAGGATTAAAAGTTTCATCCACTCAGTCAGATTTTGTATCCGTATCTGAGGAAGAGCGCGCCAGATAGCTCTATCAGATAAAAGTTTCATCCACTCAGTCAGATTTTGTATCCGTATCTGAGGAAGAGCAAACCAAGATAAAGCATCAAAATATCAGAAAGAAACTATAAAAAGTTTCATCCACTCAGTCAGATTTTGTATCCGTATCTGAGGAAGAGCCCGCCAGATAGCTCTATCAGATAAACATACTATCAGATGTATCTGAGGAAGAGCCGCCAGATATCCAGATATCATCAGTCAGATGTATCTGAGGAAGAGCCGGCCAGATAGCTCTATCAGAGACTAAAAGTTTCATCCACTCAGTCAGATTTTGAATCCGTATCTGAGGAAGAGCCGCAGATAGCTCTATCAGGAAAACATATAAATTTTATCTAGAAAATAGCTATCGAGTCAAATTATCATGAGCGAGAAATCCGTAAGAAACGCAGATACTATTCAAAAACTACTGATAGACAGTCAAAAAGAAAATCGAAAAAGAAATCTCAGACATGTTTGGTATTGACATATGCGGTGAACCGACAGGTTCAGAGGAAGAAACTATACGTGTTGTGTTGAAAAGTAGACTTAAACAGTGACACTGTAAAATGAGAAGGAACATAATCCTGTTGTGTGAATATACAGCTCCAGAAATGCGTCAAAGAAAGCGTATAACTGCAGTCTCTAGAACTATTATCCTGTGTCGACGTCACCTTTCGTTGTTCTTTTCCGGAATTTTGATTAGTCCAGTTTTCTTGAGCCAAATACAGTATATATACCATCGACCAATTTCACCAAATCAAAAGATGTCACCAAATGCTACTATCATAGTTAAAATTATTGAGTTTGAAAATGCGTGGGAACGGTTTCCATTAATAGCTGCATATCGCGGCATTTGGTGACGTTTTTTGATTTGACGATATTGGTCTACACAGAGGTCCCCGAACTTTATCGTCTAGTAGACCACTTGCCATGTTTGGGGATGGGGGCGTCGGTAAATCCCCCTTCCTTACCTAATACTGAATTTTTGGAAATTTATCAACTTAAATGTCTCTCTTTCTGTCAACTAGTACTACTACTTACTTTAAAAGAATTAAATTTTTAACTGTAGTGAATTATAGCGTTTAAGACTTAAGAAGCCCAAGTTCATTGATTAAATCAAAATTTAATTAATATATAAAATAATGGTTACATAAAATAACTGAACAATAAACAAATGCTTTTAATTGGAGGGATGAATCTGGTGCTTCAGTTATAAATTTCCAACGCTTAACATCAACCTAGTCAGATTTAACCCCAAACCTACTTTGTTAGTAGTGTCCAGTTTTTGTTCGTTGGTTTTTCTTTTTTTTTTACATTAACAAACTCAATTCAACTCCTTCTCATTATGAAAAGTAATAAAAAGCTTTCTCACGATATTCCAGAATTTGCGACAAATAACAGGTATGCCTTTTTAAAGTCGGAATTGCTGACATCCGTTTCTAAACTTAATATTAAAACCTTCGTTACGGCCTATATTCTGATCAGTTCCTATTGGAATATGACATTCTTTTTCAATGTGACCACGTGAATTTATTGTCTATTGTGGCATTTCCACAATCAAAGCCTTCTCAAGCCTAGTTTCGAAATCTGAATAAAGGGCATTTAATTGTAGAGCGTAGGTTAAAATATCCTGACAGACTGTTTGTGACGAATTGAAAAAATTCACGATGTCCAATATAAAACTTCTATAGCTTAATTCTGGAAAGAAATAATGAAAACGTCCTTGTCTTAGTAAATTGTATTTTCTCACCTTGTAACTGCAAATTAACCTCACTAAATTTAGTAAATAAATCGGTTAAAGTGGTAAATTCTGCCCTTTTCCCCATTAGATCAAATGTTTTAAAAAGAATTACAGTCTCGATCGGGTTTAATGAGAGCCACTATCATAGACTCCCATTTACATCTCACATGGCCCCCTAAATTATTTTTTCGCTGGCGTGGACCGCTTGCAGGTCGTCATAGACTCCTGGGGGTCGATATAGACCACTTTGGGAATCACTGGTCTTTAGTATAAAAAGTATCTCCACTGCTTTTCCCGCTCGCATCACTGCCATTGCATTGTGTCCCATAAGGTCTGCTACTAAACAAAAAGAAACCCCTTTCCCATTAGTTTCTGTTCAAACTATGTCATTTCTGGCTCTTGTGGCGCCTTCTATCTTCGTCAAGCATAGTGAATTTGAATGAAATGCTTATCACTAGCAGCAGACAAGCACAGACAATTCTCAACACCTCGCTGACGCTCTTCCAAAAACATTTCTCAGCTGTGAAATTTTAATAATTTTGATAGAAGATTCAAATTGTGCTGGCTTTTAGTTTCAGCTCACCTAGCTTGATTCTTTCATGGTGATATGCATGAGTACATAATACATTACAAACATGCGTATATTAATGTATATGTTCAGAATAATTATTTGCAATTTAAATCTGTTCATTACTTAAAAATTAGCTAATTTCAGAGGGTATGTTCCTAAAATGTAGTAAAATACGTTTAACGCGAAAACGCTTAAGACGAAATATCGGTTAACACGAAATTACACAACGGTTCCGACAAACTACTATGCATTTTCGTGCAGTACCTTTCTCTTAACCCGAAACGAAAATCGCTTAACACGAAAAGATTTCCCTTTTGGGAATGAACAAAATACGGAAAACACCAGCTGGATTGGACAGTACTACGGCCTCATCAGAAGAATTCATTGCAGTAGATGGTAATAATGTGTGTACGGAACCAATTAAGGTAGACAAGGACATTTTGAAGTTTGTTCAAAGTTCAAATTATATCACTGATACAGATTCCAACGAAGAAAATGAAATGAATAATGCAGCTCTCCTGTTTCCGAAATGAGGAACATCATGAAAAGTATGCGTAGTAGCTTAGACGCATATTTAGTGGTGAAATGAATAACATTATGGACGATTTCGAACAATTTGATGCTAAAAAAGACAATGCAAAGAATAAATATGAGATTTTTTCCCTAAAAATAAAACGTATTGTTTTTCAAAAAAACATGAAAATTTTGCATTAAATTTAAAAAAAAAATTGTGATATTTTTTGTTTTATTCATCTTTTTTTAATACATGCATACATGTATATTACAATAGCCTTTAACAAGAATTCTTTTAACACGAACAAATATTTCAGTCCTCTCAGTTTCGAGTTAAGCGATTTTAACTGTATTTATTCAAATGCATCATGCTAAACATATTCTCCGCAAGTCGCATGCATAAGCATCCCATGATTAGAAATAGTCGAATTTTAAAAAAATAAACAAACAAGTTATCATAATTTTTACTAACTGCCTTAAAGTTTTAAAAAGCCAAGACAAGGAACAATAAAAAAAAAAAAAAACGTTATGCACTTGAAAAATCTATTAGTAATAATTAACGCTTTTAGTACTTCTGGATAAACACGCTTTAACATTTAGAAAGACGAAGCGAAAGTAATGAATATTTCAGTACACTTTAAAAGGCATATAAAACAGAGAAAATTTCTTACAGGAATTGTTCATGGTGATTTAAGTAGCTTCAAAGCCATTCCATTAAGAAAATTCAAAACATTTAAAATAAGTGCTGCAAAATTCCTAGACTAGTTGCTTCTTAACTTGGCACTTTAAGGAATTCTGAAAATTTAATGTGTTTTTCTATTGCGTTTCATTTGAAGTGTAAAGCATTACGCATACTTAGTTAGACCATTGTAATTATTGGAATCATGATTTTATTAAAGCTAAGTCGAGAAGGTGACGAGGCCCTCATTGTGACGGAGCCCTGGGCTCGGGCCCAATTGGCCCATGCCTTAAGACGTCCCTGATTGTGTGACGAGGTCTTTAGGACCTGGTGTAGGATTTTTACACCAGGAGGATAAGCAACATACCACAGAATGCAAACAGCTCGATTGCTACCAGTTATTTATTCTTTGAATTTAACAACAACAATAAACAAGTCACGTTACACGTACATATTTATTTTAAACAGGAAAGTAATAGTTTAGATAAATAAATTGTAACAAGTCTCACCTGTACTCGCTCTGCCATCTCCATGATGAGGAGTGCGTATCAATATTTCCCAAACAATGCGACTCCGCTGGGCGTCTGTGTACTTTATCACATCCCGGCAGGAAGACCTGCTTCCCAAAGTGCTGAAAACACACAATTTCTTCCATAAAAAATAAATGCATGAAAGAAAAATGAATTTTCAATTTTCCATCTAAATTCATGAAGACAGAATTTTAAATTCTGAATACATATGAATGATGTGCATTTAACGAGTTAAAAAAAAAAAAAAACAACAACAAAAAACAGAAATTCCACTTTTTGCATAGTTTTTTTCCAGCTACATTACATATTCATTTTACTTCAAGTATACATTACTCAATAGGCACAATTCATGAAGGTCACGTGATAAAGATAAAGACGTGTCCTCCATTGCATTCAAAACAGACATTAAACTTCTACTTGTTCTACTTGCAAAATTTCAAATTTTACAATTAAGTTGTGGTTAAGTTAATATTTTGAAAAAAAGTTTCTTCAAAAATTTTTTAAAAATTAAGTAACATTTTTTTTATGCATGTACTTTTGTTATTGTTGACAAATATATACTTTTTAAGATAAAGTTTCTGCGAAGAAGTGTATGAACTGATTAGCTGGGAACAGATAGGTGCTTTTATTGTGGGACTATGACGTTCTATGAGCTTTTGAAATTATTGGCTAGAAACACGTAATTGTCATCATCATGTAACTATGACGTCACATGAATTTAGCTCATTTCATTCTTAAAGAAGCACGTGCTTAGTCATAAAAACAAACAATCAGATATGAATATTGTTGCGAATTTTGTATAAAATAATGTAAATAATTTGGATTTGGATGTGCAATGCCTTTATATTACTCTATATTTATTTTATGTTAAGATTTTATTATTCACAAGCAAGCCGTCCCTTACGTTATAATGGCAATTCAATGGGAACTTGGCGAAATATTGGCGATAGAGCCAAGTTGGCATCATTTTTGGCGACCAATTTGGCGACATTGGCAACCATGTTGCCGAGTTCGGGACCCTCTGGATTCTTCTAGAAATTAGTAGAAAAATCCACTAATTTCACGATCTGTGGCGCGAGCGCATCTTTCCAGAAATTTCGACCTCTGCTATAAATAGAGAGAGACGCGCCGCAACGGTCAGTCTGATTTTAACCAGCGAGTAGTAAGCATTGTTTTTATTAGCGATTAGTAGACTTGCCTTGAACTTAATCAGCTCGGCTGTGCTTGTGAATAATAACTTACAAACGTGTATTTTAGACACTGTTTATTGTGTCTGAGTGCTGTTGAAGGTGTGAAATCCTTCTGTTATTTATTCTGTGAATTTTGCTGTTTGAATCCTGTATTTCAAGGATTGATTTCCGACAATAAATACTCATTGCTCTTAAAGAACTGTCTTGTTGTTTACGTCTGATTTTGCATAAAATTCACGAACCCCGATCTACGTAACAATTTAGTGTCAGAAGTCGGAATTTTATGCCGATAACAAGAGCGATGGATGAGCAACTGAAGGCTCTGTTGGAAGGCATAAATGCCTTGAAAAGTGTCCAAGAAGAGACTAGAAGAGGCCAACAAGAAATGCAGAAATGTCTGGAAGATATGCAGAAAAGCCAAGAAGAGACAAAACAAGAAATGCAGAAAGGTCTGGAAAATGTGCAGAAGATTCAAGAGGAGACCAAGAAAGGTCAAGAAGAGCTGAGAGATACTCTAGAAAAGAAAATCGATAATGTGGAAGAGAGAATAGCTGTAAAAATGGAAGAAAAGATCGCAGTAGTTGAAGAGAAGATAGAAAAGAAAGTAGGTGGAAGTAGAGGAAGAAATAGAAAGAGTTAAAGAGCAAGTTGAAGAAAAATATGAAGAATTGGCTGGGAATTTTAGCCTCATGTCACAAAGAATGGAAGATCTTGAAAAGAAGCTTCAAGCTTGTGAAAGCAAGAATAATGAATGCAAGTGTGAGCCGGCCTCTCCAATACCTGTGCCTGCTGCTCCAGCAACTGTGCCTACTTCTCCAGTGCCTCTGATTGCCTCTCCAATATCGGTGAAACTGTCCACCTATGACGGAAAAACTAACTGGGAGGTATACAAGACTCAATTTTCCATAATTTCAGAAGCTAATGGATGGAATGAAGGCGTCAAAGCATGTCAGCTTGCAGCATCCCTTAGAGGAGAAGCCGCTGAAATACTGCAGACTCTTCCCGAAACAGAGCGGCTAAATTTGTACTCCCTCAATAATGCTCTGGATCTTCGGTTCGGACAGAAATACTCAGAAGACTACGCTCGCCTGCGGTTGAAAACAAGAATCCAGAAAACCGGAGAAAGTTTGCAAGCATTTGCCTTCGAAATAAAAAGGCTCGCCAACGTAGCTTTCTCGGATTTCTCAGTAAATGTGCAAGAAATGATTTCTCTCCAGTATTTCGTCGACGGACTGAAAGATGAAGAAATCCAGAGGGCTGTAAGAATGGCAGATATCCAAGATCTAAAATCTGCCCTGTTATATGCCCTGAAATTGGAGGCCGCCACTGAAGCCAGTCCCAGGGACCGCCATTCTATCCGAGGTGTTAAAGTAAATACATATGCATCATGTGAATCGCCATGGATGAAGGAGATAAAGAAATTGAAAGAGGAAATTCGAAATTTAATGGCCCAACGTCAGAAACAGAGGAGACGTAGCATCACATGATGGGGGTGTGGTGGAGCAGGGC
>BMAO01021189.1:0-49930 GCA_019973975.1 Trichonephila clavata | reverse complement strand
ACGCCCAGCACAAGAAGGAAACGAAATATGGGTAAGTTTCTTAATTTTCATTGAAGAATTTGCAGATTCGCCTAAATTTGTATATTTTTCAAATTTAGATTTATTTGTTTTATTACCACTTATTTATTTATCGATCTACTCCTTTGTTTGACAGCCATGAAATTTTAATAAGTTTTCTGCTCATATTCTAGACAAATTCATTTGAATGTCATAGCGATGCTTATTGCGGAAAAGTTTGATTTGAATTAAAAGAAAATGCTGGCTTTTCTTAGAAAATTATTAACTATACTTTTACAACTTTTTAAAGTAGCATTCCATTTTGTTTTAAATTAATGCTGTTAGTTACCGCGTATCAATAGATACCAAGCTTATGGGCGGGTACCAAACGTAAGCAAGAAATTGCAGTGGCCTAGAGAGGCTCCTCAAGATGATGGTGAGCAGCTCCGCTGTATTTTTGGCATCATGAAAATGCATACAAATTTCACAGCCAATCAAATTATTATATTCATTAGCCACTTCAAGCTAAGATTTTTATTTCCATGTGCAACAATAAATATTTATGGTATATAGTCCGCGTTGTATCATAATGCGTTTTAGTGTACAATATGTTAGAGATAAAATAAGTATTTGTGATCGGTACTTTATTTTGAATTTTTACTGCTTGACTTTTCTAGCATTAAGATTAAGAGTTAAATTTGTGAGGTGAGGAGAACAGAAAAGGCTGAATCTGATGTTACATCAATTTTCATGAAATTACCTTAATAAGACTACATTTAGAGAGTTCTTCAGAATAATGAGCATGTTATGATTGCTGTTCGATATCGCGTAAAGTCTGGTCAGCTACAGAGAGATGATTTAAATTTTGAAGAAAATTGGGTATGTCGTATACTTGAGGAAAATATACTCTGAAGTTTATTTTGCAGGCGTATGAGGAGACGATATATATATATACTATATATATAAAGGAGAAAAGCGACACTGATTGACCACCAATGGCGAATCGAATCCGTCTAACCTACAGCATTGAAATGGTATATGTTCTTCTATGGTATAGAATTGCCAAGCGTTATTTTCACCCGAAATGCAAGGCGCATGGGGCGGCGCTTTGGCCATTGATCCGTTTCCCATGTCAAATACTTCGAGGTACACCTGAAATGGCAAGCGGATTCTTCGTATAGGTGAGTATCCGCCAAATGAGTTTACAAAACACCCCGCGCGTTGCGTACGAAGCGTTGTAGAGTACTATTTGCCTTTCTTAAACGCCACGCACTGCCCAACGATATAGATCTTTCTTAGAATAATGGATCAGCAAAACGGTTTCAAAATGATTAAGTGGCGCGGTGTATTTGTGCGCAGATAAGTATATCTGTTTAACTACTTCACCACCGCTTGAAAATTGCAGGTAAGTTTTCCTGAGTAAATATCTGCCAAATGGTTTTGAAATTGACCCTGGCGTGTTGCAAGCGGGGGTTTAAGCGTTAAGGCCTTATTTTGCTGTTAGACGCAGCAGTCTTCAAAACTTAAAAGGTATTCTTCATAGGCAGATAATGCCAAAATGTTTCAGAAAATGTCCCGCGGAGCTGGAGGGACTTAAAGTTATAGATAATTATTTCCATTTAAACATAGACGCACAGTTCTATATTTATAAAGATATTTTCATAGTAGAGACTGCTATAAGCATGTTTGCAGGAAACAGACTCCTATGGCGCGTAGGAATAAGTGGTGGCAGATAAATATTGTTTAACTATTTGACCTACCTGCTTGAAAATTGCAGGAATGTTTATGGTAACACTACAAACGGTTTGGAGAAAATTGACTGGTAAGCAGGCAGATATAAATACTATTTTTAAAACTAGACACAGTCTTGAATTTGTTAGCAGATTCTTCATAGATAGAAATACACCGCAAATGTTTTAAATCGACCAGGTAAAGGTGGGTCACAGCATATAATTTTGCATTTACTTAATTGACGTACACCGGGGTTTTGCTGTTAGACTTTCATAGAGTACCTACAATGGTTTGTGAAACAGACCCAGAAGTGGCGTTGCGGGGCCTGCAGGCGTTGCGATAACTATTCCATTCAAATGCTACCGACGTACAACGAATGATAAGCAGATCTTCGTAGCAGAGAACCGCCACAAATGGGTTGAATATCAACTACTGCTTACTTGTAGATTAAGTAATCGATAAATATTTCATTTTAAACGATGATCATCTGTTGAAATTGCAGGTATGTTCCTTTCATGGAATTGGTCTTCAACAAAGAGAACGAAACACCCAGATGTTAGAGGGTCAGAGCATAGAAAATTCTTGTTTACCAGACCATATACCGAAATTGTTGCTGTTTCTTGTTAATAGTGATCCATCACAACAATTTAAGCAACGTTCTGGGGCGTAGTTACTGACGCATGATGTACCATTTTTCGAGCTACATGACTTAATAATGAAATGGTTTGTATTTTTGTTAATTGAAATTGCTAAGAGCGTAATTTTAAAACGGCTCACAACGGATTACGGGGATATTATACAACTTGCTTTTTCTGTTGATTAGACTGAATTTGGTTGCATGTTCAATTTACGGAGTAGAGATCCACCGAAAATTGGTTTTGTAAATCCACTGTTTTGAGTTACGAAAGAGCAAACATCATTCTATGTTTACCTTATATTTAGAAATACAATTGATGAGTTCTGCCCTTTTATATCACAGTATATTGTTACAGGTAGTATATTTTCACCACGAATTTAATGCTAGATTAGATATCAATAATTTATATATAGGCGGTAAATTTATAAATACGAATACCCATGAAGCGGGTAAATAGCAGTATATATATATATATATCGTATATATATATACGCATATATATATAGTGTATAAAATGAAGAGCAAAAGCTACGACCAAAAGATACTTGCTATATTTAAAGTTGTTAAGAATTAAGACCCGTACGGCTATATATATATATATGGCAGAAAAGTTCCACTGACTTGACGACTAACGTCGATATCTCCGAACTATTCAACCTACAGATATGAAAATTATTTTAAACCATTAGAGAACAGTCTTGAAATTGGTAATAGATTCCTTTCTATATAGAAACTGCCACAAAATGGATGGCGAAATTGTCACAAGTTCATTTGGGGATTATAAGTAATGGATAGGTATTTCCGTTTTTAAATTATTATACCTACCTGTTGAAAATTGCGGGCATAAACTTTCATGGAACAGGAGTTCCATTGAAAACGGCAATAAACCCCAAGGAGGCTGGTGAGGTCATAATTATGGGAAAACTGCTTGAA
This sequence comes from Trichonephila clavata, assembly GCA_019973975.1. Classification (NCBI taxonomy): domain Eukaryota; kingdom Metazoa; phylum Arthropoda; class Arachnida; order Araneae; family Nephilidae; genus Trichonephila; species Trichonephila clavata. Next base: position 46,632 of record BMAO01021189.1, on the reverse strand, counting down.
TTGTTGCATCTACATACTTAGCCTTACAAGTTGTATCTTTGTTAACAGGACTACTAAGAATGTATTTATGAAATCAACCTGGGAGCATGGGGTTACCAAAATTGACACAAAAATTTACTTTGAAATACAAGGTCTATAATAGAATTGGTTTGCATTTTCCATGACAACGAACTACAGCAACAGTTATATTGGAGAACGTTTCAACGGAACACAGAGAATTGTAATAAACCGTTTTACCTATTAGACCTGATCTTAAAATTTGTCTTGGCATGGAGCAGAGTTCCAACAAAATTGTTACGCGGAACCATTCTAATATAGGGCACGAAGGTACAACATCTTCATATCATTTAAATTTTAGAAATACAAATTAGAAGTCCTGTTCTTTTTATCAAGAGTCGAGAGTTATGTATATATACATACAACAGCATATATTTATAAACGTCATGAAATACCCAGCGAAGGGCGGTAACGGTTGTATAAGGCATCAAACGAAAGGTACGAACGAGAGCAAACAGCCAGTTAAATACGGTATATTCTAAGGAGAATGTGAAGAGACCGGATGCCACAGACCTGACTAGATCGGATCATGCGCAGCCCGCATGCAGGAGAGCAAAGGCCTATAAAAGCGGCGTCCAATGATGCGAGCACAGAATTACCGAGCACAGTGCGATTAACGATGTATCAGAGACACCCGACGCCTACTTAGTCCATCACGAACAAAAGACCGGGGTTGCTCACGGAGGGTGTGGTTCTGCTCCATGATAACGCGCGTCCACACGCGTCTCCAGAGTCGTTAAATGGAACTGGTCAGTCTAATGAGACGTTGACCATCGTCCACAGTCCAGACACATGTCACCCTGCGATTTGCGTTTGGTCCACGAAGAAACACCAGTGAAAAGCGCTTCAAACTCGACGACGTATCAAGGACACTGTGAAGGATCAGTCTCGTCACAGCCATAGAACGGGGAACAAGGAACTTGCGGTTTGTTCATCATGGACTGTGCTCGGCCTATGGTATATTTGAACAAAGTCTCATATATTTGAACCCAACGTGCTGTTTCGTACTTTCACGGATCAACTTTTCACATATGTGTGTTTTGTATAATTTTAAATTCCGTTTTTCTCCTTGATCTTTATATCTATGTTGGGCATGGTACGCTCTTGAAAAAATAACGGATTGCTTTAAATATGTACTAGTTTGAGTAGTGATGTTAAGGCTACACAGTGCCCGTTTTAAAGACAGTAATATTGAAAGTAATTTGTGTTTTCTTTTTAGATTATATTATTAAATTTATTCTTCAAATAAAAAAAATTTTACCGGTCTTAATTTTAAAAATTACAAATTTTTCTTGTAAAATACTCAATTTTTAAAGTTTTTTAGTTATTTTCAGTGATTTCTGTTTCTTAAGATTATTGAGAACAAAAGTTAGTATGGATTGAACATTTCAAACTAATATTCCCTACTAAAAATTCCTTGTTGAATTTTAATAATTATTTTTACAGCTATGAAAAATATATCAAATTTTTTAAAACTATTAATTTAAGATTTTTAGAAAAAATAACTAGTGCTCTCAGACCGAAATCCATACTAACTTTTAAAGAACATATATATATATATAAATTCTACAAAATTTTTTCAATATTATCTTGAACAGAAAAAATCCTTGGGAGAAATATACCCTCAAAATTGAAAAGTCTGAGAAAAACACAGTTAGTTTCTAAAGGCATGAAACAAAAATTAATAATGCCTCTAAAGATCTAATTAAAAAAATGTTTTTATCCAAATTATGTACACTGTATCAAAACACTACTTTAATTAAATATGTTATATGAGGATATATTTTTTTTATATTTAAAATATGTTTTACATAAAATTGATAGCATTTGTTATATATATACGATGACAGAGATTACTCAGCCTAATCTTATCATGATGCTTTCAAAAAAGTTTTGAAACACTTATAAAAATAATAATGATACAAACTGAAATTAGAAACCCCCAGGTTTGTACGTATAACACCTAATTTTTTCTCAGTTTTAAGTCGGTGCAATTTAAAAAGTTTGATTTTTATTACATGACTTGAAATTATTTTACTATAGTGTTATAACAAATTTTGTAATATCATAGATAAATTCAGTTATATTTGTGTATACGGAATACTTGAACTCAATAAAGTCTCATTGTAGTATCAGCTGAAAAAAGGCTGATTTTAAGTCATATAATTTTCAGGAGTATTCCACCTCTTCCAAATATTGTCTTTTAGTAACACAAGAATGTTTTGAGCCCGGAAATTTCTCAATAGGAAAAAATTAATGAAAGCAAAAAAAGCTTCTAAGGTTTTTAACTATGTGTAAAAACACAAATATTGCTCTTTAAATATTAAAAACCTCGAAACGTAACTGAACAGAAACGATTTTAGTAGTAAAAGTAAGAGTTAATAGCCATTTCACTGAACGAACCGATTATTCTCCCAAATATCTCTCTTTATATACAAAAAAAAATTTCATGATGCTGTAAAAAATTTATTTCAAGGTTTTTTTTAAGGTGAAGTTAACAAAAGAAACTACATCTTTTTAACAGAATGGAGCAAACTCACAGTTTGGACAAATTTACATTTATGATAGGGAGGCTTTGCATGAACGTGCAAAAATAGTTAAACGTGACGATGTGTTACAAATTTTACAGCCAATTATGAAGAAAAAACCGTATGAACTACATAATACAAGGAAATTACAGTTTTACAATTTGAGCTGTGATAGAGTTGCATAATTTGTACAATGGGAGTTGGTCCGCCATTAGGCAGATAAGGGGGGGGGGCGGTACCTCCTTCCAGTTTTTAATTAAACTTTTAAGAATGAAAAAATGCTTTAAAATGATTGCTAAACTAATCACTCTCTCTAAACTGTCGAATATTGAGATTGTCAACTCTCAGAAAACTTCAAATATATTAAAAACTGATTGGTTATCAGACTCCCTTAACCTTTTCAATAGAATTTTTGCTATTCCTGGTGGGCGCAATAGCTTAGTGGTTATGGTCACGAGTTCATGTCTGGAGTGTCATGGGCTCAAATCCTGTTGCCACTAAAGACCCTCCGTGTAGATGAGGTCATTCCTCCCAATTATGAGGTAGTTAGGAAAGAGGGATGCCAGCTCAGGTGCCATTCTCGTTACTCGACCGAGGTTGAATATTACGAGGTTTGTGATCAATAGCCCTCTTGTTGCTTTGTAGAGCGACACTAATCTCTCTCTTTCTTTTGCTAATCCTGCTCCAGGCACATAAATTACTTTAATAAACCTTGTAAAAATTTTCATTTATAATTAATCTTTTATCTTCAAAATTTACATATCTAATATTGATTGAATTTTTTTCCTAATGGGAAATTTTAAGAGTGCAGTCCATTTGTACGTAGCTGCTTTAATTTCGGAAAGGACTTCCTTTCCAAATACAAAAATAACTTATTTTTGAGATCTGTGCATAATTCTCTGTTTTACGAATTTTTTATTCTGCTTATGTGATCCATTAGCACAGAGTAGTAATTACTTAACAATTCGATTAAAATTTTCCATTATATTCCATTACATTAAAACTGTTTAAATGTAATTTTATAGCAAAAACATGAAGAAAAATTACATTTTCAAAACATTCTCTTTTCATTGAAAATACTTCTATGTAATATTTTTTCTATGTATATATAGTTAGGATTTTTCTTTACAGAGCCTGGATTAAGATTTTTGAAACATTCACATTATTTTTCGAGTTACTATTGAAATAACAACCAGGCTTCTTCATAAAAATTTCGCTACTTTATTAATATAAGTCCACTTCTAAATTATACCTTCTAAAAAGTCCAGTTGAGGTAGGGATTCTTGGGAGCTTCCCAAATCGAATAACAAAAACTAAACTTTCGTAACATCAAGAATTATTTTGAAGATTGTCGAATTTTAGATATCCATAATAATAATGTTTACGATAAATTTTACATCTCGCCATATTGACATCAATAGGAGTATTGTAAAGTTTTCATATGCAAGAGTATATTTTTTTAATTCTTGATTATTTTAGGGCCCCGGTGCATAGCATCCATTGACCACTCCCTGCAGAGCTTTCAGTCTGGTTGAAATGACAATTCCACAAATATTTCACTCACTAAGAAAGTATACACCCCACAATAACCCCCTTTCAGTCCCAAAATAGATTCCAATCGCCTCCCCCTGAAATAAACAGCTATCCTATTCATGTTTCCCCCCACCCTCGTCAACCTTATCTCAAGGTCACTTGACCGTTTCATCTTGGAAAAAAATTGTCAGAACTTCCTTCTTTCATTCCAAGGAAGAGGGTCCCCTCCCAAACAATGACGTCATCTCATGACGTAGTCTTGGGTTACTTTAATTCTCTTACCCCCTCCCCTTTCATATAAAAAAAGCAGAATTAGTGTTTCTGAAGTGATTAAAATCATTATTAATGTAGCAAAATATTCTTTTTCGTAAAATAAAGTATTATTAATGTGTATTTAAGCAGTTTATGCTCAATTTTCTTCTAAGGTAATGTTTTAAAAGTTTTGTAGGTAGATTGCATACACGTGGCGCCATCTGCAGTCATTACAATAAAGCTTGCCAAACATGGCGTCCGAGCATTTTGGAAGCAAAGATATATGTATTTTTCGTAATTTTAAAATTTTCTAGACCATTTCTGACATTTTTACATTTCAAGGTGGATTTATATGAGTAATTTACGTTCTCAACAAAAGTTTGATATCCAAATAATGTGATTTCATTAAGTTAAAGTACCCTGACCTTTTCAGTACATTTAGAAGTCCACCTTAAACATACTGAATATAAATACAACAAACTCTTTTTTTACAGGATTTTGTAATATAACTATGGTTTACAAATATGCATTCTTTACTTCTAATATTCTAGCACAAATCTCCAATTTTTTTTTAAAATTCTTATTTTGATAGAGTAATCAGAAAACTGCCATTTTATAGCCACACATGTGTGAGTTACTGAGTTTACTGCATGGCTTGTTTATTTTGTACTAGAGTTACAGGGAATACCCAAATTTTATAATTTTTTTCTTTATTTTGCTACACTTCAACTTGAACACAGCAATTCATTCTTCAGTATAACTATATAAGGTGTTAAAGTGCTCAGTTCGTAGATGATGCAATAAATAGTTTCAATGAAGTTCTAAGAGTTGATGTTCGAATTCAAGTTTCTTTTTTGATTCAATGGTGAAATTTCCAGTATAATTTGAGTTTATGAAAAAGAAAGAAATTTGATTCTTGTGAAAGCATAGCGAAAGTTTACAATTACGGATTGTATTAAGCATGCTTTGTAAGCCATCAAACAGTTGTACCAATCGACCTTAAATGCTAGGAAAAAAATTTTGCTAGCATGCTTTAAAAAAGTGGAAGTTTGTTCAAAAAAAAAATCAACCGTGTCTTCAGAAATTATAACTCTGTGAAATACAATTGATGGCGAAAATTAGGGTTTTAACAACATGCAAAAAGCTGAATTGAAAGCCCTTTGAATGAGAAATATTTGATTGAATTTATGTACTTAGAGACTAAATTTTCACTATACACCAATTTTAATTTTTTTAAACTAAAAATTAACTGTTTTTATTTTATAAATATGTGACATTGATTTAATTATTACTTCGCTTGCATGGCTTTTTTCAGAAAATATTTAAGAGCTTTTTCATCTTACATGATTTGAAAGATGGGGATTATATACTCAAATTTAACATACCTTGTGTGCATTTTCTACATGAATTTTTTTTGCACGGTTTTCTAAAGAACGTATCTACCATGTAAAACAGAGTTTTGTGTATGTATAATGCTCTAAATGAAAGAGTTGATAATAAACATGGATGCTTAAATACCTATAAACATAGCGGATTTTAGACTTTTGTGGGGTTAGAACAAATTTGAATCTAGTAAACATTCTACTTCTGCTTATTGAACTGAAGCTAATCAATTATAACAAAGTTAAATTAAAGAAAATCATAATCACTGTAACAAATTCATGTATTTTCACACATATGTATTTTCCCTTCATGATTATAATTACTTGGTTTTAAAAATGTTTGTATATATATAATACAGTGGTGTACACAAAAGGGGAGGGTTATAGAAAAGATAGGAGTAGAAAATTATAAATATGAGCTGTAGGGGAGAAAATAGTCGGCAGATAACAGAGAAATTTTGGGAAAATGCATAAAAATAAACGATCTAGGCGCAAAAAGGTAATAAAATGTTAAAAGGCATAAATTTTCCGTCCAAAGTGTAAAAGTTGGCAGGTATGTGAAATAAATACTTCACAAATAACAGTAGAAAAATAAAATTTCTCATTTCAAGCGAAATGCATAATTTGCTTACTATTTTTCAGGCAGAATCAGTTATGGTTAAGTAAATTTTAACAAAAAACTGGATAATAGTTTGCAGATCGTAATTTTCAGAATTTTATGATCTAGTTGCAAAACCTTTTAATGTTCTAAGCATCAGAGAGAATCATAACAATTTTGAATTGAATCCTGCTAACTAAGTAATCCTAGCTGCTGATAAAATTTACATAGTAATTAACAGAAATTACTTTTAGAGAGGCAAAATTACTGTAATAAATTTAAGTTAAAGAAAAGAAAAAAAAATAACTATAAAGAAAAAATGTAGGCTTTTAGTATAATACCAATGAAGTAATAGCTAATAAATATAATATTAAAGAAATGTTCATAAACAGTACTCACAAATTTTCCAAGAAATTTGGAATTAAAAAAAAATGACCTAAAATTCAAATAAAAGCCAAACAGTAAAACCTATTTATGAAACCAATTCTTCAAATAAAAAATGAACACTGCCTTTCTCAAAATTACATACTTATTGAAAAAGAAAACTAAACCATTTGTGGAAGATTAGACTGTTCGAGAAGCTATGTTATAATCTGCAAAAACACTTTGATGACTACAAAAATAAAAATGAAATTATAACAACAACAAATGCTTCAGCTGATGTTCATCTATCATACTATTTTGTATGATGAATGATGCTCCATTATGAGCAAAAGCAGTAATTCAAAGAATTAAATTATAGAAACTAACAATGAAATTCAGTTGAATAAAGATGAAAAAAGTGTGTTCTTTTCACTGTAATTACATGAGTCTACCAACTTGTCAGATACTTTTTACTTATGAATTAGTATAAAGAGGGTTTTCAACCACTTTTGCCATAAAAATAATTATAAAAACAATGCTTCTTTTTAAAGAACGTTCAGGAGGTAGCAGTATATATTCATCCTTTAAACAATATTCCTAGGAAAATAATACACCTTTAGAAAAAATTGTCTGAAATTACAATAGAAGTTGCGCATGCAATGAAAGGAAATAATAGATTAATTGTACTATGTATGAAAGACAAAAATTTACAACTAATTGTATAATTCACCAAGATATGTTATGCTTAAAAGTAATTTCTTTCTTGCATATTATACTTAAATCGGAAATGTGATAAATTCTCTAAGAACAGGGGCAGTGCAATACACAAATTGTATTAATTACTCTTACAAGAAGATGATTAGAGAATATGAAGGTCTTGCCACATAGAAGTAAGGTGACTCAATAAAGAAAAGGTACTTGAGCAGTTTTTAAGTTCATTATCTATGGTTAAATAATTTTTAAAATAAGTACAGGTAAGCCTCCTACAACGCGGTACTTGTGCAACGCGTTTCAGATATTGAGTATTTTTTTCCATAACTTTTTCTGTTAATATCTACACGTCACTTGTGAGGTGTAGATATTAACTCCTACAACGCGATTTCTTATAACGCGGCTTTTTTGAGGAACGTATCTACTGCGTTGTAGGAGACTTACCTGTATGTACAGAGAATTAAAACAAAAACCACGGTTTATTAAACTTGGCTTTCAAACAGATTTGTTTTTAAAAAAAAATCTTAACTTGTAATAACAAAGAAGAAAACGAAATATTGGTTTGATGATCAGTGCCATAATTTTTTTAAAGCTAAATTAGAGCTATGAAAATCATACAGGAAAAATAATTTTTTGCATTTTCCAAATTTAAAAATGGTAATAGAAAATTATTGCAATGAAACTGCTGCAACTCATCAATCTGCCAAACATTTTGATTGTTTATAGGAAGAATTTAATATTCAATTTGAGGAAACATAACAAAATTAAAACATACTTTGATACTTCAAATGAAGGGTTAAAAATATAAATAATAATATAAAATTAAAGTTACACATTGTGAAGAACAACTTTGGAATTTAGTTAATAAAATGTAATAACCCATTGTTGAGAAATGGAGCTCTCTTTGCATGCCAACATTCGTGCTGATATTTATTTTCAAACATAAAGCACATATAAAATCGAAATACCAATTGACCCTCGACAATGCCTATTTGGAAGAATGTCCAAAAAAATAGAATTTGACTAATGAGCAAAATTAAAATAAGTTAGCAGAAAATTTGTAAAGTCAGAGAATTCACACTAAATTTAATTATGTGCATTATATTAATTATATGCTATAGGTTTGCATATAATAAGTCTAAGCAGCATTAATATACATGTTTTTATTCATTTTACATTTATATATTATTTTCAGATTAAAAAATTGCCTTTCAATCGAGAGTTTGGCAGTGGCTGTTGAACGTTTATATTTCAGAAATAGGCACAAATACTAATAAACGTTACCAATTCCTGTTGTATAGAATTAAACTTTAGAATTGGGGAGGCTAACTCAATGAAGTGAAGACTTAATGGTTCTTATAACAATTCTGTACAATACAGTGGAAGGAAGGATACATTATCCTGTTGAAAAAACTTATTATCACCGAGTTGAATCAATATTAATATAATATACTTCATCAAAAACAATTTTTAAGTATGCCTAATTAAGACAATGCTAAAAAAACAGACCAAAGCATGCCAGGAAAATATTCTCACAAATATCACATCAGCTTAAAGTTTTGCAGCAATGCTATTCATGCCTTTGTGCTGCTTCTGCCAAATTCTAACTCACCCATATGCATAATACAACTGTAAATTAGACTCATCCAGATAGCATTACTTTTTTTCCAACTATCCACTGACCAATTTTTTGTGCCTTCAAAAAATTTGAGATGATTAATCTTTTTTCAAATTTTTTAATTGTTGTTCTTAAAAGACTAGCATGCATAGCACATCACTCAATGAGTCTTGGGCCTAACATATAGATGGCACTACCTAAGCCTAACCTAGTAATACTAACTTTCAAACTGCAGATGTCGAAATTTCGAGATAACATCTTGTTTAGTTGAAAAGTTACAGTGGTTTTTGTAGTTTTTTTGCTGTTTGGAAACTATGGATGAAAAAGAATTTCGTGTGCTAATTAAACATTGTTTTTTGATGGGGAATAACACTGTTCCAGCAAAACAATGGCTGGATGAGTGTTATCCGGACTCTGTTATATCGCAAACAACAGTTAAAAAATGGTATGCCGACTTAAAATGTGGTCATACAGACACAAAAGATGTTAAATGTTCCGGTCACCTAAATTTTGCAGTTGTTCTAGAAATCATCAAAAAAGGGCATGAAATCGTTTGAGCCGATCCTTAAATGAAGTTGCATGAGACAGAGAATTTAAAGTTATCAGAAGGCAGAGTATTTGCTATATTGCATGATCATCTGTTAATGAGAAAGATGTGTTCAAAGTGGGTGCCGCGTTTGCTCACTGTCGATCAAAAACAACGCATCGACGATTCAGAGCGCTGTTTGAAGCGGTTTAAGCAAAATAAACAGGACTTTTTATGTAGATATGTGACACTGGATGAAACATGGATCCACCACTACACACCCGAATCAAAAAGATTGTCGGCTGAAAGGACAGCAGCCAGTGAAAGGCACCTAAAAAACTCAGGCGTTAGTTGTTAAGGTTATGGCATCTGTATTTTGGGATGCACATAGAATTTTGTTTAACTACCTTGAGATGTTTTTTTTTTTAATTATTTACAGAATACGAGAATTATCACAGACTTAAATTACAACCTACACACAAAGTGCTACAGCTCTAGAATGATATTATATAAGAAAAACTATAAATACAAATGAGAGATACAGGCACCATCTATTGACATAACAACAAAACCATGTTAGAATTCAATATAAAGTCATTATCTTTAACTCTTTCCCTTGTTAACTGGATTTTGTCAAAAGAGTTCAATTTGATTACACAATGTCAATAGTCTTGAATCATCAAGGGTTTTGTCAAAATGTCAGAGACTTGTTTCTGAGTTGACACTTGTTTCACATTTAATTTTCCCTCTAAGACTTTCTCACGCACAAAGAAATGTTTTATTTCTATATACTTTGTCCTTCGATGATATTCAGGGTTGTGTGACAACTTTACTGCTCCCCTGTTGTCCACTTGAAGTGTGGGAATTTCAGTCAAGTTCACTATGGCCTGAATCAGTCTGCAGAGCCAAATTACTTCTTTGGCAGCCTCTGATGCTGCTTTTATCTCAGCTTCAGTAGTTGAAGTGGCAACAATTGCTTGTCTTTCGCTGCATCATGATATAGCTTCTCCAGCTTATATCATAACAATCCAGAGGTTGATCAACTTGTTTAGGTACATCCACCAAAATCTTAATCATTATAACAATGAAGCACACCTTCTGTCTCTGTAGCATGGTATGTTATTCTATATCCAGCTATATAGCGGAATACTCTCTTTACCCTGACTATAGCTTCTGCAGATGGGTTTAAGAGTGATCTCGAAAGGAATCCTACACTATATGCTAGAACTGGCCTGGTACCCACCATCAGATACATAAGGGCACCAACAGCTTGTCTGTATGGAAAATCAGAGTTTTCGGTTTCAGACTTTTGCAATCTGCAATCCTTTAACATGGGTGTAGCCACAGGTTTGCATTCCTCAAAACCAAAACACTTAAGTATCTTTCTGACTGATCGTTATTGAGTTGTCTTTATGATGCTCAATTTCAAGACCTAGAGAAAACAGGAAACTTCTCCAACTGAGAACTTGAATTTTGTTTTCAGCTCCTTGATGAACATTTCAGAGCCCTGTTGGTCAGTTGCAGCAATTAATCCATCATCAACATACAACACTATCAATAATTTTCTACCTTTTCTTACCCGAATGTAAAAGCATGGATCTGCTTCACTTGCTTTAAAACCAAAATCTGTTAAAAATTGACCAAAACACTTGTTCCAACAGTGTGGTGATTGTTTTAAACCATACAGGGTGCGCGAGTTTACATACTCTTCCTGAACCATCTTTGAAACCTTCTGGTTGTTGCATATATATGGTTTCCTCCAGATCTCCATAAAGGAATGCTGTTGATACATCAAACTTGTTGCAGAAATACTTTGCAGTAGGAGTTATTAAATGTAGATTCTAAGCACCTTGAAAGCACACAGCAATCATTACAGAAGAAAAGTAATTACAAAAGGTAAACACTAAAGATGTTGCCAGATGTAGCGAAATGATTACTATTAATTTGATTATTTCAATACTCTCCCTAAATCAAAATAATCTAACAATATAAAAAAAAGGTACATATACATACACATTAATACACTAATAAAATCAGTCACTTAGAATACACATGCTAAAAGAAAATAGAATAACACATTAAATACAAAATTGCAATGATTATAGTATAATACATGTATACACACATGCTCTAATTAATTTCCAAAATTATACATTCCTAGCATTAACTTGAGTTTTAAAAATCTATCTTTAGCAAGAGGTTTAGTCAATATATCAGCAACCTGGACTTCACTACTACAATTTATGACATTAAGTTGCCTGCTTTCATATTGTTCTCTAATAAATTTGTAACGAATGTCAATATGTTTGGTCCTATTATGAAATTGAGGATTTTTCACTAAACGGATGGCACTTTGGTTATCTATTTGAAGACTTGGAACAGAAGTCACACAGCACAGTTCTTTTAAAAGATTGTTCAACCAAATCGCTTCTTTCGCAGCTTGACTTGCTGCAATAAATTCAGCTTCAGTTGTTGAGAGAGCAATGCAATTCTGTCGTTGACTTCTCCATGCAATAGCACCTCCATTATACTTGAACACCATTCCTGATGTTGATCTCCTGGTTAATGGATCACCAGCATAATCTGAGTCACTGTATGACTCAAGCGTAGCCCTAGTAACACCCAGATACATAATGCCACACTTTTTGGTTCCATTAAGATACCTCAGGATCCTTTTCACCATGGTCCAGTGTATCTGTGGAGGTTTATCCAAAACCTGGGAAAGCACTCCCACTGCATATGCTATGTCAGGTCTGGTGACAATAGCCAGGAACATAAGACTACCCACAGCTTCTCGGTAGGGTACATCAGCCGAAAGAGAGATACTGAGTTATCTGTAGTAATAGCACCCTTTTCGACAGGTGTACAAACTGGATTTGAATTAATCATATCAAAGCGAGATAGGATCTTCCTACAATAAGCCTCTTGGTGTATAAAAATTTTAGCACTTTCAAGATGCTCAATTTGCACACCAAGAAAATAATAAGCTTCCCCTATCACTACAGAGAATTCACTTTCAAGCTTCTTAAGAAACATTTTCACTGTCTGCTCTTCATCTGCTGCAATGATTCCATCATCAACATATACAATAAGATACATTGATTTTTTATCATTAAAAAACAAATATGGATCACAGTTTGATTGCTTCAATCCACTGCGTTCAGCAAAACTTTTGAAACATTTATTCCAACACCTTGGAGCTTGTTTTAAACCATATATAGACTTTAGTAACTTACATACCTGACCAGAACTATCACTAAATCCTTCAGGTTGAGTCATGTAGATATCCTCGAAGAGGTCTCCATACAGAAAAGCAGTTTTTACATCAAACTGACCTAGCTTCAGTTTTCGAGCAGCAGCAATGCTCAGGACAGTTCTGATGGTATCCCACCGAACTACAGGACTGAAAGTTTCACTAAAATCAACTCCAAATTTTTTTTGGCTGTATCCTTTACCAACAAGTCGAGCTTTAAAACGCTGTACAGTTCCATCAGCATTTTGTTTCACCTTGAATACCTATGGCTATGGCTACCTATGGCTATTACCTATGGCTTTTCTGTCAGAGGGTAAATTTACAAGTATCCAGGTGTTATTATTGGATAGAGATTCCAACTCTTCCTTCATAGCAGCAAGCCACTTGTCGCTATCTTCAGAAGCCATTGCTTCTTTGTAGGTCTCAGGTTTTATGTGTTCTGCCAATAGAACAAAGCTGTCAAATTTGGCTGGCATCTTTATTATGGACCTGTCACGCAAATTTCTGCTACTCTGCTGAACTAAGGTTTCTTCTGTATCTTCAGCATTACACGATATCTCCTCCATTTCTTTTTCCACATTTGCTTCTGGTGTTTGAAGCGGCTTCTTCACTATTTCCATATCTGAGTTTTGAATATCAGTAGAAGATACATCAGGAACACAGCTAAGTTTTTCATTTTGGAATATCACATCTCGACTCAGGATAACCTTGTTCTGATCTTTTATCCATATTCTATAACCATCTTTTTCACCACTGTAGCCAACAAAAACTCCTTTAACACTCTTTTTGTCCCATTTCCTCCTTTTTTGTTGAGGTACATGGACAAAGCACTCGGTTCCAAATACATGCAGGTGGTCAATATTGATCACTTCTTTGGAAAACCACAGTTCATAAGGGTTTTTGTCTTTAACTGATGTTGGCCCTGTTCTGTGCAACACATAAACAGACGTGTTCACTGCATCTGCCCACAGTTGCAAAGGAAGATTTGTAGCATAAATCATAGATCTCGCACTTTCAACAATAGTTCTGTTTTCACGTTCTGCAGCTCCATTTTGTTGAGGCGTGTAAGGCATTGACATACGAGAAGAGATTCCTGATTTTTCAAGAAGACTCTTCACTGTTGAATTTATAACCTCTCCTCCACCATCACTTAGCACCTCCTTGATCATATGCCCAGTATTTTTCGCTTCATTAAGAAACGTTTCAAGGCACTTGGAAACTTCATTCTTGGACTGCATGAAAAATACCCGACGGTATTTGGTGAAATCATCTTTGAAATAAACGTAGTACTTAGCTCCACCTAGAGACTGTTGCTGCATTGGACCACATACATCTATATTTATCAATTCTCCTGGCGTAGTAGCCCTTTGTTTCTAAGTTCCAAAGGGACGACGACTCTGTTTGCCATAACAACATCCATCACATATTTGGCTGTCTTTTGCATCACCTTTTATTTGATATTTTCTCAGTATATCCTTAACATGAGCCTTGTTTTGATGACACAGTCTTTCATGCCACAATTGTAAGGATTGGTCTGCCGAGGCAACACATACTTCAGCAGCAACACATACTTTTGGATAAAGAACTCGTATTTCTAATGCATACAAGCCATGCACAGTTCTTACTCCTTTCAAGCGCACTCTGCCATCTCTCAAGAGGGAACACTCATCTTTTGATGCCTGGAACTTGAAACCCCTTTTTAAGGTCTGACTGATGGAAAATAGATTTTTACTAATGTCAGGAACATACCACACCTCTGTCAGATGATGCTTCTCCCATTTGCTATTGACCTTAATTTCAATATTCACAGTTCCATGTCCATAAGCCATAATTGCATCACTATTTCCCACATATACTGGCTTAGGTGAGACAAATTTAGTGATGTCCACAAAATAATTTTTGTGCTTAGTCATGTGAGCAGAGGCTCCACTGTCGGCAATCCACACTTCACTTTCTGGAACACCTTCCACAGTACACACAAAAGCGTCACCTTCAACTTTTGGTTTACTTCCTTTCTTCCAACAGTCCTTAGCAAGATGACCTGGCTTACGACAGACGTAACATTTTCTCTCAGGTTTCTTGAAAATTTTCTTCCTAGTAGCAACCAGGGCTGTGGAATCTGTTGACTTTGAAGGTAGCCTCATTTCAATAAGGCGAAGTCTTTCAGTTAATTTATTGACTGATCTCTCTTCTATGGGAACTGACTCCCAAACACTCTTGAACTCAAAATATTCTGATGGCAATGTAGACATGATTCTGCTCATCAGCAGGAGATCCGGCAATGTTGTTTTAGCAACACGCCTTAGCTCGTCGTTTAATTCGCTAAAGTTCCTTTGCAGCTTTGCAATATGGCTTGCAATATCATCCTCCAGTTCTTTTTCACTACGAAAAAACTTCTCCATCAAACGATCGAGTCTTTGCCCGGAACTCTGCTCATATACCGACAGCAACTTTTCCCACACACTTTTAGCTGTGTTGCAAACCGATGTCAATTCAGCATTGCTGTCATCCATATTGCCCACAAGAATCAGTTGTGCCAGGGAGTCATCTTTAATGAAAGTCTTCTGCGCTTTCTCATACACAGCAATCGCTTCAGCTGAAGCCTCGGCCGGTAATCTTGGGCATTCCCGATCTCCACAAACAACATCATGAACATCGTGATGTCGCAACAAGAGTTCAATTTGCCGCTTCCATTTACTCCAATTTGCAGCTCCCACGAGCTTTTCAATATGAGCTTTGAATTCCATTTCAGTCTCTGTACACGTGCTTAGGCCTAACAAACACACGCGGTGTTTTAACTTATAATTTTTCTTTGAAAAAAAAAAAATCTTTTCTCCACCAAGACACTTAACAAATCTCAGGGATTCCTGGGCCTATGACCTGTTGCAGAAATACTTTGCAGTAGGATTTATTAAATGTAGATTCTAAGCACCTTGAAAGCACACAGCAATCATTACAGAAGAAAAGTAATTACAAAAGGTAAACACTAAAGATGTTGCCAGATATAACGAAACGATTACTATTAATTTGATTATTTCAATAAAACTGAGTCAAGTGCATCCTTTCTTCAGCTGCAATGCTTAAAACTGTCTGTATTGTTCCTAATTTGGCTACTGGACTATATGTTTCACTGTAATCAATGCCCTGGCGTTGACTGAAACCTCTTGCAACAAGTCTGGCTTTATACTTGTTGATGCTGCCATCTGGATTTGTTTTGAGTCTATAAACCAACTTACAGGGTATTGCTTTAGCACCAACTGGTAGTTCTGTTAGACCCCAAGTATAATTTTCATTTAATGAATTCATTTCACTTTCCACGGCTTTCTTCCAGTTTGTGCTATCCTTGGAGTTAACTGCTTCTTCATATGTTTCAGGATTATAGTCATCTAAATATGACTCTGCTTCCATAATATGATCCTCAAACCGTTTTGGTATATGCAGAAGTGAGCGGTTTCTCAGCTGTCTATCTGATGTAGGTTCAGCATCTTCTTCACAATCACTCTCAGAATCACTTAAGTTTTCTTAGCTTTGTGTACTTTCTACAGGATTGTCTTCAATTTTTATGAGATGTTCTTCATACTTTCCCTGATTTGTATCTTCTCTTATCCCGTCTTCTAATTTCAATTCTGTATGGTCATCACACTTGCCTGATTTTTCTTGAAATATTACATCTCTAGATAAAATTACTCTGTGTTCTTTCTTTAGCCAAATTCTGTATCGTTCATCTCCATCATATCCCACAAGGTACCCTTGGATGGCCTTCTTGTCCATTTTCCTTCGCTTCTGAGCTGGAACATGAGCATAGCATGGAGATCCTATTATGCGCAAGTGTTTTAACCAGGGTTTCGTTTTGAGCCAAAGCTCATATGGACTTAAATTTTTATTGTCGACTTTCCAGTTTTGTTTAGTATATATATGGCAGAGTTAACTAACTCAGCCCAGATGGCTGCAGGGAAACTGATGTCAGGATTTGAGTATTTCAATGTTCTGGCCATTTCAATTGTGGTTCGCATTTCTCGTTCACTGGCTTCATTTTGTTCTGGGGTGTAAGGTGCTGTCAGCCTTTGAGTGATTCCATTTGAATGTAAAATTTTCAGAACAGCTTTGTTATCAAATTCTCCACCATTATCACAGAGGAATTCTTTCACAGAATATCCCAATGTCCTTGAGATATGCGAGAATCACAAAGCACCACATCACCGTTGACTTTTAACCAGCACTCTGTAGGAGTCAACACAAATTCACTGTTTTGATTTCTGTCTTGAGCGGCAAGTACAGAGAATAAATTTCTATTAATCTCTTTGGAACATACCAAACATCTTTAGAAAAACTTCCTGGCATTTTCCATGAATAGTGGATTTTACTTTTATTGTGCCTTTCCAAGAGCAGCAAATGTTTCATTTCCAGCAGCTTTAATGCCACAAGGACTATTAAATTTCATGAAGTCAACAAAATATGTGTAGCAGTTTGTGACATGCCTAGTAGCTCCATTGTCATTCCAATATGATGTATGGCTAGTCTCTGATGTACAGACTTCCTCAGATATAGACATTAATGCTATGTTAGCTGACATTGTATTTAATTGTGTATCACTTTGGTGGTCTTCAATCTGAAATCCACTTTCTTCAGTTTTTTACCCAATGTCCTTTTCGCTTACAGTAATTGCAGCTATCTTCTTTTCTTGACTTGAACTTATGTTTGCCCTCTTGTAAGGGTCTTTCCGATTTTGTAGCTATTCGGGATTCCTGGGCTTTTTTGCTAATGTCTTCCATTTTAGTAAAATTTCTTTCGAACATACACAGCTGCACTGTTAATTCTGCAAAAAACTTCTTGTCATCTACAGCTAACAACATCCAACTGGATTTAAAGGTTTCAAACTGACAAGGAAAAATATGTAACACTTTACAGACTAGCATCAAATCTTGCAATTTACTGTCCTCTCTAGCCTCAAGTCCATTATTCAGTTCATTCCAAAGATTTCTTAGCTTTGCAATATGTGTTGAGACTTCCTCCCCTGGAACCCAACTGAATGCAAAAAACTCTGTACAAATTTTAAACAACTGATCTTTGGAAGTTGCTTCAAACTGCTGCTTTAATGATTCCCACGCATCAAAGGCTGTTTCCTTGTCCATAATCTTCTGATACACAGCAACAGTGACAGCACTTGCGATCATTGATTTTGCATAACTTTATGCTTTTCTGTACGAATCGCAGTGTTCTTTATGCTGTTTTCTTACAGATTCTTGTGCATCAGCATCTATGGATTCTGGCCTTTTCATTTTGCCATCTATGACCACGATCGCTAATTCGTGGTAATCGAGTAGGTTTTGTATCTTTCGTTTCCACATCGGCCAATCCGTTTGTCCGGTCAAAGGCTTATATGACGACTGAAATTCATACTTATTTCCTTTCTTCAAATTTATATTTGCAGGTTTCTTAAATAATTTGTATTAATGTTTCTTGGCTAAACAACAACGCGAACGTCCTTCTGTTTCTTCCTCGATCTCTTTAAAATGGCGGCGCGATCACGCTATCTTCCCGCCAAAACTGCTGATCGGCGAACTTTGCAGCGACTTGTAGCTTCCAAGAAATAAAGTGTCTTCTGCCTTTTCTATCGTAAAAGACTCATAATCTTTGATACTTCAAGTACGGTTAAAGCTTGTGCTAGTACCCATAACCTGTTTAAGTTCTTATTATTTACAGAATACGAGAATTATCACAGACTTAAATTACAACCTATACACAAGGTGACTGCAGCTAGAATGATATTACATAACCAAAACTATAAATACAAATGAAAGATACAGGCACCATCTATTGGCATAACAACAAAACCATGTTAACATTCAATATAAAGTCATTATCCTTAACATGAGAAAGGCAAAACAATTAATAGTGAATATTACATGGCATTATTGGATCAACTGAATGAAAAATAAAGAAAAATCGTCCTCAAATACAAAAGAAAATTACTGTTTATGCAATACAATGCTCCATGTCTCAAGTCCATGAAAACAATGATGAAATTGAACGAATAGTACTTTTAATTTTTTCCCACCCACCGTACAGTCCAGATCTGGCCCCCAGTGACTGCTGGCAGTTTGCAGATTTTAAAAAGGAATGCTACAGAGAATGAGGTTTGGTTGAAATGAAGTGATTGCTGAAGTAGAAGCATATTTTGAGAGCAAAGAGAAATCCTTCTACGAAAAAGGTATTAAAAATTAAAAGAGCATGGCCTGCATGTATCACTCTTGAATGGGAATATCTTGATAAACAAAGTTAAATTTTGCAGAAAATTTGTTGTTTTATTAGTTAGGCCAACGAGTTATTGAGTGATGCGTTATTTCACAAGGCTCACTATTAATTCAATACTGCACTTCAAGAACATGGTTACTAATAATTTAAATTTAAATTATTAAAAAATGCATTCCTCACATTCTTAGTTGCAACCACTTTAATCCTTACACCACCTATTGATAAAATAACATTTATTAATCAATCCCCAAATAATATTACCACATTCACCCAAAAGATAAAATTTAACAACAGAACCCTCTGTTTAAATTATATAAAAGAACGTGTTTGTAAAGTTTATTTTAGACTTCCAATACTTAGAATCTACAATATCGCTCCTTCACTATTATCTAGAAAGTTAATATATTTTCTTTTATTCAAAGGATTTAAATAAATAACTATTATTTAAAAAAAATTAAATATATATTAGTAAGAAATTTTTTTTTGAATAAAGACAAGTCAAATTAAAAATAGCCATATGTCACACTTCAAAACAATCTCCACACTCCCCACCCCATCCCCAGAGTTAGAATTATTATCTTCTCCTTTTTTTTAAAAAAAAGGCCCAAAGTTCAAGAAGAAGTCTGCAAGCATGTCCTACAATCCATATTTTAGGACCATCCTTCTCAAAATAGTTTAAATTTTGCATTTCTTACTACAATTCATTTGAGTGCAAAGTTCGCAAATCATTTCCAATGTTGAAGTTTTTATTTTTAACTAATTTTCCCATTTTTGAATTTTGAACCGTTTTTCATAATCTCAAACAGGAAGATATGTCTATGTTGTGTGTAACAGAGACCACAATTCATCAAAATAAAAAAAATTGATTTTTTTTATGTGAAATATTAGTTTTAACCTCACATTTAATAAGAGGAAATTTTTTAATTTTCTTTAACTAGATCTGAAATTATCTGTTTGACTTCACACTTTTTTATTGCAATCTACAACAATATTTATAATTCTTTATCATTAGAAAACTTTACGAAGGCATTCCTGATGATGTCTGATTGAAACATAAAAAAATGTCACCTAGACTGAATATATAACAACTTAAAATGTTAAAACTTAAATAAGAAAATTTCTGTTACTGGAATTTTCGAACAATACATACAGAATAATTTTTACATACAACAAAATTACAGAATCTTATGAATGACTTTATTCTTCACAAACTACAAGTTACCTTTTTGGAAAAAATAAATTAATTCAAGCTTGATAAAAAAAATTTTTTAAAAAGATTTAACATCAATTAAGAATAAATTATGTTATAGAAATTTGACATTTTTTTGCCATTAGAGGAACATATTTGAGCACTCAAACATTCCCCTACCCCTCTTTTCTTAACACAAACCAAGTTCTACTTTTAATCATTTCAAATCTTAAGATTCAAAATAAAGGTGTATTTCGAAATTATCATAAGTTTCCAAAATTTCTGATAACAAATAGGGTTCTACTCTCTAAATACATAATCAGAACAATTTTAAAAATGTATTTCTGTTCAATTCCACTCCAAATGCAAATTTTAATTTCATGGCCTGGATCACTATTTTCATAATTCTTAACAAATGACAAATTTAATCTTTTTCCACTTTCTAAATCCATAAAACTAAACAAATATAATACAATTAACATCTAAAACATATAGCTCTTTCAAAATGCATTTGCAACACTCTCATAATAGTTTTATGATTAAGACACTGACTAATTTTTAAAAGAATTAAATATATCTTCAGACAGAAGTAAAATCCTTATGTTCATTAATTTAGTCAATATATAAAAGCCACATTGAAAAAACTTTTTTTATTGTTCTTAAGAATTTAAATAAGTTTTAGCTGATGAAGTTGGTGGGTTCATTTGCAAAATATGGTTGTACAGCTTACTTCAGTTAAAGTCTGAAGCATGCTCTGCTTTCTCATTTTACTAAAAAGGGCGAGCTAAAAAGGGAGAAATGGAGGAATAATTAATTGGTTATCAGCTTTCACACAAAATAATAATGGAGATAGTATCCATTATCTGTGTACAAATGTGTAATCAATGGAAAATTAACAAAAAAAGATAAGAAAACCAAGAATATTATAAACTATTCATACGAGAGCTTCGGCTGTTTCCAGAACCTCTTTGAGCTGTCTCTTGGTAATGCTCTTCATATACAATAGGCAGAGAATTTAAATCACCATCAAATTCAATGCACTCAACTTCCAAAGGAGGTAGTAAATTGAAATAGGCAGATTTTCTCAAACATTCAGAAACTTCTTGGTAGGCTTCCATACTATTGAAAAATTAATGAAATTTATTAACAATATCAGAAGTCTTATGAAATGGTGTAAAAATTGAGAAAAAAATTAATAATAAATTTCTTAATATAATTAAGATGTCTGAATCGATGCAACAATTTGAATGAATTGCTTAAGTATAATATAAAATTATAACTAATACATCTAGTTTGTAATTATAAAACAGTCCAAATAGACAAAAGTTTAATAAGCTTAGAAAAGAAATTCTCCAGCAGATTATTTCAGGATTAGTTACATTTGAGCACAAAAAGAATTCTCTTTTTAAATATTTTTGGTCAATCAATAAATAGAAAATGCAAAACGGATGACTGGGATTCCCATATTAAGTTACCCAAGTAAAAACCAATTTCATTTGTCAACATGAGAAGTACTAAAAATAAACATATTAAAATATAAATTCAAAATTTTACCTGCTATCGCAAGGAGCTAAAACAGAATCCCTGGTTCTTTCTATTATGAAAAAGGCTTCCGAGAAACGTTTAACACGTTGAAAATGTCTCTGACGAGATAAATGCTGACGTATTTTTTCTTTTCCAAGTACAGTTTCCAGAAACTTCTGCCAAAGGATTATGATAGCACCACATATTTGAGCAATATCACTATTGGCTTTCATTAAAAATTCATCTTCGGAATCCATACCCTTAAATAAAACAAAATTATCAAATAACCTGACTGACATTACCTTATAAACACATATATTAAATATGTTAATGTTTATCACAAACATACCGCAAATGCGGCCGCGTATTATGCACATCAGCATTTAATGAGAACTTATATTTTAAACTGTCTTTTTTAAGTATATTGTCACGTAGAAGGAATAAGGCGATGTTATCCAATACACAATTTATTTTGTCGTAGTGTTTTACACGGGCAGCACCACAACTGAAGACCTATCCAGCTGCAGTACTTTTATAAACCTGGTGGAGGGTTCTAGAATAACCACCAGGGGAAAGATTAACATAAATTCAATTTACATAATTTGCAAATGTCCATAATAATAAATAATGAAAGTCATGATTGAATTTAACAAACAAATATCTGGGAGGCTCGAACCCGAGCCACTTGCATTGTAGAGCAGTGCTCTAACCGTTCGGCCACTCAGAGCGTATCAGTTTGTGACATTTCTCCCTCCTTAGGAGACACAGCGACCCGCTGTAGTTGTTTCGAACGGCTTCTTGTAATAGGTCCAAAGTAAACTTGTTTAGGGTTCCTTTTGTCAAAAACAGTCCGGACTGGTTCCGTTGGTGACTTTTCTTGTTCAATATCTTCTAGCTGAAAAGGTCAGGGTCTTTATAAGGTTTCATTCGCAGAACATGTATCACGTCTCTTAATTTTCGTTTGGTGCGCATACTATCACAAGGTTCCACTTCATAAATCACTTCGGATAACCTTTTTCTCACCGTATAGGGTCCAAAGTATCGCTTTAACAATTTCTCAGATAATCCAACTTTGCGGATTGGAGTAAATATCCAAACCAGGTCTCCCTCTTTGTAATTCACTATCCGATGTCTTTCATCATAACGGCATTTGTCTTTGTCTTGTGCTCTTGTTAGATGTATTTTTGCTAGTTGTCTAGCTTCTTCGGCCTTCATTATCAGGTTTTGAATGTAATCATTCGCTGATTCATCGGGAAGAAAGGGCAAAATGGCATCTAGTAGAGTATCCACATCACGTCCATGAACAAGGAAAAATGGACTGAAACCTGTCGTCTCCTGCTTTGCGGTGTTATATGCAAAGGTGACAAATGGAAGTATGTTGTCCCAATTCTTTTGGTCAACATCGACATACATGGCCAGCATGTCAGCGAGTGTTTTATTGAACCTTTCCGTGAGGCCATTTGTCTGAGGGTGATATGCAGTAGTTAGCAAATGATACGTCAAGCATAAATTATTTACTTCTTTAACGAGATTCGACAAAAATGATCGCCCTCTATCGCTGATGATTTCCCTTGGTGATCCATGTTTCAGTATAACGTCTTCAGCCAGAAATTTGGCTATTTCCGTGGCTTCACCGCTTGGTAGGGCCTTTGTGATAGTAAATCGAGTGAGATAAACTGTACAGATAATTATCCATCTATTCCCTTGCTTTGTTAGAGGAAATCTTCCAAGTAAATCTATCCCTATTTTAGCAAACGGGATATCCCCTGGCAATATTGGATGAAGCAATCCTGGAGGTCGCTGAGGTTGAGATTTTCGCCTTTGACAGAAAAGCCATAGGTAATAGATGGGTATTCAAGGTGAAACAAAATGCTGATGGAACTGTACAGCGTTTTAAAGCTCGACTTGTTGCTAAAGGATACAGCCAAAAGTGAGTGAGTGAATGTAGGGTTTAATGGCGCAAGAGCCGATTTCGGCTAAGCTGCGCCAATCAATTGTTAAAATATTAAAAATCCATTTAAAATACTCAAATATAGTTAAAAGCTCACACAAATAAACAACAATTAGATTTTGGTGGGGCACACCCCACCAAGTCAGACAAGTTTAAAACATTTCAGAAAAAAAAATCAAAATATTTTATATTAAAAAAAATTGCTAATAACAAGTTTTTGGTGGGGATTACCCCCACCAAGTCCGATAAGTATGATTCAATCGCGCCCCTTCCGGTGCTTGGTCAGAGTTAAATATTTTTTTTCCATAACTTCTGCTTCAACATCATATATGAGCATGTCATTTTCTTCTTCTTCTTCGGAAGTCTGCACTGGAGAACTCTTAATCGGTATGTGTGGTGCCATTTTTATATACATAGCTGTTTCGTTTATTTTTTGTAGTAGCTTTTTCGTTCTTGCTCGAGATTTTGTATGTTTACTTTTTGAATATTGTATTATACCTGCAGAAGGGAGTCGAGTACGGGAGTTGGATGAGGAAGCAGATATATTTGATGAAGTTTCCATAGGGCTGAATATAGGGTTGGTGGTTGAAAGTATTGCAGCGGAAATGGGAATTGGTGGCTGAGGCTCTGACACTGTAGTGGCTATTGAAGAGGTAGAGGGCAAGAGGTGTGCCTGGGCTGAAGATGATGTGAAAACAGCAGGAGTGGATGTTGGTATATTTGGTTTTGGGAGGGCTGAAATTGGCTGTAGTAAATTTAAGGGTGGACATTTTATTTTTGTTATATCTTCGTCTGTCTGTGTAGAACTGTTTATAGTAGAGGATTTGGTAGCCTGGGCGTAAGTTTGTGATGTTTGTGGAACTATTAATTTTCGGGCTTCTGGGTAAGATACGTTATTATTCGTTTTGATTGTCTGAATTTGTTTTTCGGTTTTCCATTTGGGGCACAGTTTGGAATCAGCTGTATGGGGTTGAGAGCAATTAATACATTTAGGCTCTAGAGTGCAATCTGTGGAAGCATGTCCAACAGATGCACATCTAGAGCAAGTAAGTTGGCCGCGGCAGGAAGTTTGTGAATGTCCGAACCTCTGGCACTTAAAACAGCGCAGAGGATTCGGAATGTATGGACGAATTTTACAATTCAGGTATCCAGCTTTGATTGAAGTGGGTAAATTTGGGTTATTAAATGTTAAAATTAAATGTTTACTAGGGCAAACCATGTTATCCTTTTTTATTGTAATTCTTCTGACTTGAATCACACCCTGATCCGAGAAGCCTTCAAGGATTTCAGATTCAGAAGTGTTTAACAAGTCAGGTTCAGAAATGACACCTCGGCAAGTATTAAGAGATCTGTGTGGAGAAGCTTGAAGTGGACAGTCAAGAAAGGTTTTTGCAGATAAAAAGGACTTTGATTGTATAGCAGATTTTGTTTCCACAAGCAAATCACCTGATCTTAATTTTTTAACCGATTTCGGTTCACCGATTCCTTGTAGAGCCTTTTGAATAGCGAAAGGAGATTTTTTCGACATCTCACCATTGGGCAAGGATAAAATCAAGAAACGTGCATTAATTGCTATCTGATCAATGTTGATGTTGGGTAAAACGAGGCCTTTACCCGGGCACGAAATTTCAGGATCCATGAAAGAGAGATGGTATTCATCCTGGTGTGGCTCCACCCACCACGGAGTCCAACAAGGGAGGCAGTGTGCCGGTCATCTGGCAAAAACCAGGCACGGCGCTTACCTGGAGTACACCCAGAATATAGTGCTACAGCATCAGGGCGAGGATCCAACGGGTAAACCCGCCACCCCTTATCTGCAGCACTAACCCTACAGCAATGTCTCCGAAAAGACTTATCACCAGCCAATTGACAGGAGCGGGCTCCCTCCTGCCACCCGTCTACAGCGAAGCGTGGGCCAAAGGGAGAGCAAAAGGTATCCCCAGGACACCATTTTACTCCTTACGGGACGCCGCACATGGCAAACATGCGGGTCGGAAAACCAACGTTGTTAGTAAGAAAACAAAGAATTAATACGAACATTAAAATAAATTGTCGAAAAAAAATATTAAACGAATTTAACGCAATACAAAACGAAAAATATAGTATTATTAATGAATATTTTGAGTAATCTAATAAAAAATTAATCAATTTTGTACATGTGAATTTCGAAAATTGTCTGAAGTCTAGACGGGAAAAGAAGAAAAGGGAAAATTGAATGACAAGAGGGTCGAAAATAGAGAAGGATCACTAGGGTATCCCGGGTTCGTGACAGCCGAGTTTACCAAAGACAGTAAACCCCTTGGGAAAAGGAAAAGATCACTAGGGTACCTCGGGATTGTGACACCCGTACTCACCTAAAGAAGGTGAGCCCCCTGAGGGGGATACAGCCAAAAATTTGGAGTTGATTTTAGTGAAACTTTCAGTCCTGTAGTTCGGTGGGATACCATCAGAACTGTCCTGAGCATTGCTGCTGCTCGAAAACTGAAGCTAGGTCAGTTTGATGTAAAAACTGCTTTTCTGTATGGAGACCTCTCCGAGGATATCTACATGACTCAACCTGAAGGATTTAGTGATAGTTCTGGTCAGGTATGTAAGTTACTAAAGTCTATATATGGTTTAAAACAAGCTCCAAGGTGTTGGAATAAATGTTTCAAAAGTTTTGCTGAACGCAGTGGATTGAAGCAATCAAACTGTGATCCATGTTTGTTTTTTAATGATAAAAAATCAATGTATCTTATTGTGTATTGTGACGTCGTCACAATGGAGAAAGCGCCTCTATTCATAAACGTATCCACAGCCGGCGAACACGTAGCTGTGGTTCTATTGTGTTGTATCAGACAGCTGGACCGTCTGCGACGGTGTGTCTGGCGGACACTATGGGCCGAGCATCACTGCATTATTATCTATTCATGGGCAGTGATTGTACGTCTTGAATGCTGGCGCCTCTGCAGGCGGCGGCGAGGTGTTTGAAGTGCCAGATGTCAGCCAGGCCCTTGTCGCCGGGAACCTTTGAGAGGGACCGGACTTTTGTCATCTGTGCACGAATGGATGACGTGCAAGACCGTTGGTGCCGGGTGCAAAACCCTGAGGTCGGCCAATGGGGATTGATGAGGGGCGTGGAGTGAACCCGCCCCTAGAGTTTAAAAGAGTGGACTTCGGAAAAAGAAAGGGAGAGGACCCGAAAAGACTCCTAAGAAAGATACCCAAGAGAGAAGCCTGCTGACGGAGGAAGAGACTCCGGAAGACTCCTGAGAGACTCGTGATAGACTCCCACGAGAGATTCCCGGAATTGAACCCTGCGGACGAAGGAAGAGACTCCGGACAGACTCCTACGAGAGATACCCAAGAGAGAGGCCTGCTGACGAAGGAAGACTCCTCGAAAGACTCCTAATAGACTACGACGAGAGATTCCCGGAACTGAGCCCTGGAAGAGACTCCGGACAGACTCGAACTAGGCATTCTTTAATAATTAGCTTAGCGTACATGTTCAATGTGGTGCCACGACGTTACAGCTAATTAAATTGGTGGCAGCGAGGTGGGATCGGCATTTAGCTAATTAATTAAATGCCCTAATCCTTTTTTATTTAAATTAACTTTTGAGAAAAAATAAATAACAAAGAGAGAAAATGCCAGCCGTGTGTGCGAGAAAAATAAAAGAACTTTAAACAACGCAAATTTCTCCTGAGTTCCTGTGGTGTCTCCATCCTTATCGTTAAAGTGTGTTCCTGTTGCTGGAAAATTCCCGGAGAGCCTGCTGTCCATTTTACTGTATGTGAATCGTGTTGGGTGAATCAACGAAAGAAACAAGCGGAGGAAAGCCGAAAACAGACCCTGATTTCCGTCGGCTGATTTTGAAGGAAGTCAAGAGAGTATTCGGTGTGTGATTCCCGACCAGGTGTGCCATAGATTTTGGCAGTGATTCCAAACAGAAAGATGAGTCTTTCTTTGAGATTATACTCGGGGCAGCAATTGATTATTATTATTGTTATGATTAATGTATGTAAAATTTTGGTAGTAAAGAATTTACGTACTAAGTAAAGTTAGCAAACACTAGAAAGAGAGACTAGAAAGATTTTTCAAGTTTTGTATGATGTATAAATGTGCGATTTATTAGTATTGTTGTTTGTGAAATATAGTTAAGTATATAGTAGTTATACTTGTTTCGTTGGTACAGTTACTGTGCAGAGTACTGTATTGTTTTTAAGATTTGCGCACATTTGTGAAATATAGTTAAGTATACAGTAGTTATACTTGTTTCATTGGTACAGTTACTGTGGAGAGTACTGCTTTGTTTTTAGGATTTTTGTGAATTATAGTTAAGTCTAGGTCTAGTGTATTTCTAGTGTGCGTTGAGTTTTGTATAATTTTTGGGACAATTAAGCTTAGTTTTGGGTTTTGTGTGTATTAGTGCATCATGGCGTACTTATTAAGGCAAAGAAAAGAAGTATTAGTAGAAATGGCGAAAGAATTGGGAGTCGAAGCCGATAATACTTTACTTAAGATAGAAATTAAGAATAGAATTTGTCAGAGTGAATACTATAATGAAGAATTAGCTAATTGTTTGTTAGAGGGTATTTTGGAAGAAAAACGGGAACGTGAAAATAAGGAAAGGGAACTTGAGCGTGAACGTGAAAATAAGGAAAGGGAACTTGAGCGTGAACGTGAAAATAAGGAACGTGAACTTGAAAAATTAAAGGGGTTTGAAGAGCGTAAACTAATGAGGGAACAATAATTAGAACGATTGAGAGCTGTACGCCGCGATAAGTTACAAAAACGGGCATCTCATCTAAAAGTAGAAGATAAAGTCGCGAATTGCGCACAGGAGAGTTATTTGTCAGGAAATCGGTCCATGGAAGTTAGTGAACCGATTAAAAAGTGTAGGCCGGTGAGTAATCCGGATGGTGATAGAAGTGAAAAAACCGCCATGCCTTCTGAAGTTAGAATTGAAATTTGTGACCCCCCGGTGAAACGCACGTGTGTTAATCCCTTGTCCGAAGTGAGAAGGGTAGGAAAAGAGAAGGATAAACTGTCCAGGCTTGCGAAAAGGAAAGAAGTCGATAATTTTGGAATTCGTGATTCTGAAAGGAAGGTGGGGTCAAGGGCAGTTAAGGAGAGTGTTACAGCTGTGATGACGGTGGCACAGCCAGTAATAAATCATGAGGACATAGGAGTAAGTTCTCGAGGATTGATAGTAGATACGGGTTTTACTATCCCTGCAACATTGAGTTGGGAAATTAAGAGTGATGAAAAGGAGGCTAGTCAACTCTCAGTTGAAAGGGGAGCGGGCCTAACAGTAGGTCATAAAAGTTTTCAAAACCCTACAATGGCTAGTATAAAAGCGGAACAGAGGAAAGGGAAAGAAATTTACGCGTGCGCCGTTGTTAGGAAAGATGTCGGAGATAAATCAACAATGCGTTTGATTCCCTCCAATTCAAAGGGTATTGATAAGAATTGGTTAGGGGCTGGTAAAATGACAAGTTCAGAATTTAATTACGAGATAGATTTACCCAGAAAAAGGGATCGTAGTGCAATTTATCGTGTAAATTTAGTAAAACTGTATCGTAGGAGGCCGGAATCTGTAAATTTTGTTACAGAAAATAGCTCGGAGGGAATAGGGAAAGAAACCGAATTCCCCTATCCGGTAAAGCTATTTATGGATGTTGACTTTCGGGGTGATTTATGGGAAAGTCAACTGCACTTTAAATTACCGCCTGATAGAATTAACTATTTACGAATGGTCGTTGATAGAAATAAAGAAAGGTTTTCTCCAGATCCCGGGACGATTTCTTTAATCCAGAGGGATAACCAGTTAAGTAGAGGAAAACCATTTAAAATTAAAACTTTTTGGATATACCTGAGATTGATTAATACTCTGGGAGAGGAGTTTGGGTATCCTAGGGATGTGAGTGTAATCGAGATGGGGCAGTTCAATCGTACATTGTCCGCTGTTAAGTTTAGAGAAGTGAATCGATACTCGTACCCGTGTATTAAGTACAGGCGTTTGAACCAGGTGACGCGAGCCCAGATTCATCCTTTGTTAAAAATGGAAGGTCTAGTAAAAATGAATAGCGCGGCCTCGTGGGTCACGGTACTGGATTTGTGGAAGTGGTACTTTCGTCGTTCACTCATGCTGAGATATCAGAAGTATGCCGCATACGTAATGCCATTTGGCATTTACATTAGAAAAAGGAGTTTTAAGATCATATGCGCATCTTCTTATGGATGTAAATTAACTACTCAGGTTTTGGAACGGTTACCGCAGTTTGCTTTACGTCGATTGGTTAATATAGACATCTTGGCGCAAATTTGGAAAAATCGTGTACAGCAAATACTTAGTATTAGAAGGGTTGAGGAGTGTGAGATCGGAATTCATACCGACCCAAGGTAAATTAGAGCAGTGGGAAAGTTTCTTACGTGTACATAATAGAGATGTAGTGAGTTCATTTCGTGAGCTGAGGAAGTACGAGGTTAATTGTATTTTTAATGATAGTGCCATAATTACCACTTTACCCAACGTTGTAGTGGAAAAGATAATTAATTGTGGAATAACTTGTTATAAATATTGTGAGAAAGTGTGCAAAGTGCTAAGATGGAAATTTATCTTTAAATTAATGTTGTTTAGCCCAAATAATTCCAAATGTTTGTATTTACAGTTATTTTTTTTTATGTAATTTCAAAAATCATTTACTTTAATTAAAGAAAGTTATATGGAAATGTCATTGGATTAAACAGACTGGAATAAGCAGTAATTTAAAAATTTCCTATTAATTAATTTTAACTTTTTATTGTATTTTTGTGTCTATATTACTGTATTGTGTGTATATGGTGGAAACAAAAATTTATGTGATACTGAAAATCTTTTGTGTCTCTCAGCCAGGTGTAAGCACATAGATGTCTAGTACAGTAGTTACGCGTGATTTAACATATAGTAATATTATTAAAATGTTAGCATTTAACTTATTCACTTAAAACTCAGTTTTTTTAAGATGAGATGTAACATTAAGAAAAGAATCCAAGATTAGAACTTTAAGTCTTTATTGTAAAGTGTTTAAAATGTTATGGAATTTTGGATTTACTTATTATCATACTTTTGGAGTGTTTTTTTATTGGATTGCTGTCCTGGTTGATCTCATTGTTAAGACATTCTTTTTTGAGTCAGTCATAAGAACGGATCCAAACTTGGACTAGAGCAGTCCAGTGAAATGGACGTTTTCAGGGGGAAGGAGTTGTGACGTCGTCACAATGGAGAAAGCGCCTCTATTCATAAACGTATCCACAGCCGGCGAACACGTAGCTGAGGTTCTATTGTGTTGTATCAGACAGCTGGACCGTCGGCGACGGTGTGTCTGGCAGACACTATGGGCCGAGCATCACTGCATTATTATCTATTCATGGGCAGTGATTGTACGTCTTGAATGCTGGCGCCTCTGCAGGCGGCGGCGAGGTGTTTGAAGTGCCAGATGTCAGCCGGGCCCTTGTCGCCGGGAACCTTTGAGAGGGACCGGACTTTTGTCATCTGTGCACGAATGGATGACGTGCAAGACCGTTGGTGCTGGGTGCAAAACCCTGAGGTCGGCCAATGGGGATTGATGAGGGGCGTGGAGTGAACTCGCCCCTAGAGTTTAAAAGAGTGGACTTCGGAAAAAGAAAGGGAGAGGACCCGAAAAGACTCCTAAGAAAGATACCCAAGAGAGAAGCCTGCTGACGGAGGAAGAGACTCCGGAAGACTCCTGAGAGACTCCCACGAGAGATTCCCGGAATTGAACCCTGCGGACGAAGGAAGAGACTCCGGACAGACTCCTACGAGAGATACCCAAGAGAGAGGCCTGCTGACGAAGGAAGACTCCTCGAAAGACTCCTAATAGACTACGACGAGAGATTCCCGGAACTGAACCCTGTGGACAGAGGAAGAGACTCCGGACAGACTCGAACTAGACATTCTTTAATAATTAGCTTAGCGTACATGGTCAATGTGGTGCCACGACGTTACAGTATGTTGATGATTGAATCATTGCAGCAGATGAAGAGCAGACAGTGAAAATGTTTCTTAAGAAGCCTGAAAGTGAATTCTCTGTAGTGATAGGGGAAGCTAATTATTTTCTTGGTGTGCAAATTGAGCATCTTGAAAGTGCTAAAATTTTTATACACCAAGAGGCTTATTGTAGGAAGATCCTATTTTGCTTTGATATGATTAATTCACATCCAGTTGGTACACCTGTCGAAAAGGGTGCTATTACTACAGATAACTCAGTATCTCTCTTTCGGCTGATGTACCCTACCGAGAAGCTGTGGGTAGTCTTATGTTCCTGGCTATTGCTACCAGACCTGACATAGCATATGCAGTGGGAGTGCTTTCCCAGGTTTTGGATAAACCTCCACAGATACACTGGACCATGGTGAAAAGGATCCTGAGGTATCTTAATGGAACCAAAAAGTGTGGCATTATGTATCTGGGTGTTACTAGTGCTACGCTTGAGTCATACAGTGACTCAGATTATGCTGGTGATCCATTAACCAGGAGATCAACATCAGGAATGGTGTTCAAGTATAATGGAGGTGCTATTGCATGGAGAAGTCAACGACAGAATTGCATTGCTCTCTCAACAACTGAAGCTGAATTTATTGCAGCAAGTCAAGCTGCGAAAGAAGCGATTTGGTTGAACAATCTTTTAAAAGAACTGTGCTGTGTGACTTCTGTTCCAAGTCTTCAAATAGATAACCAAAGTGCCATCCGTTTAGTGAAAAATCCTGAATTTCATAATAGGACCAAACATATTGACATTCGTTACAAATTTATTAGAGAACAATATGAAAACAAGCAACTTAATGTCATAAATTGTAGTAGTGAAGTCCAGGCTGCTGATATTTTGACTAAACCTCTTGCTAAAGATAGATTTTTAAAACTCAAGTTAATGCTAGGAATGTATAATTTTGGAAATTAATTAGAGCATGTGTATATACATGTATTATACTATAATCATTGCACTTTTGTAATTAATGTGTTATTCTATTTTCTTTTAGCATGTGTATTCTAAATGACTGATTTTATTAGTGTATTAAGGTGTATGTATATGTACCGTTTTTTATATTGTTAGATTATTTTGATTTAGGGAGAGTATTGAAATAATCAAATTAATTGTAATCGTTTCGTTACATCTGGCAACATCTTTAGTGTTTACCTTTTCTGATGTAATGATTGCTGTGTGCTTTCAAGGTGCTTAGAATCTACACTTAATAAATCCTACTGCAAAATATTTCTGCAACACTTTCAAACCCACTCTGTATTTGTACGAGAATAGCACCAATGCCATATCCACTGGCGTCAGTATGTATTAAGGTTTTAGCTTCTGGTTTAAAGAAGCCAAGCACAGGATATCTCGTCAGCAGTGATTTTAAATGGATGAATGCTGATTGATGTTCTTCTGTCCATACAAATTTAACATTTTGCTTCAATAATTTGTGCAACGGCCTGGCGATGTCGGCAAAATTATGGGCAAATCGGCGATAATAAGAGCAGATCCCTAAAAAGCTTCTAACTTGCGTAACGGTTTGGGGGGTTGGAAATTCTAGAACTGCTTTGACCTTCCCTGGATCTGGACGAATTCCATCTTTGTCCACTAAGTGACCAAGAATCTTAAGGCTTCTTTGACCAAAACGACACTTTTTATGGTTCAGTGTCAATCCAGCATCTCGTATGCACTGCAGCACCATCCTCAATCTCAAAAGATGTTCTTCGAAAGAGGCAGCGTAGACAATGACATCATCTAGATAACATAGACAGTGCTTCCACTTCATCCCTTTAAGGATACTATCCATCATTCTTTCGAACGTGGCTGGGGCGTTACATAACCCAAATGGCATAACCTTAAATTGGTATAATCCATCCGGAGTAATAAAAGCCGTCTTCTCTCTGTCTCTATCATCGACTTCAATCTGCCAGTATCCAGACTTAAGGTCTATTGTAGAAAACAAGCTTGCACCCGAAAGGTTATCCAAGGCATCGTCAATCTGGGGTAAAGGGTACACATCCTTTTTGGTAATTTTGTTCAAGCGACGGTAATCCACACAGAAACGCCAGGATCCATTTTTCTTTTTCACCAGAACAACTGGGGATGACCACGGACTCTCCGAATGCTCTATGATGTCAAGCTTCAGCATTTGATTAACCTCTTTTTGAATTATTCTTCTCTCTTCAAAAGACACTCTATATGGCTTTTGCTTAATAGGTTGGCAATCGCCGGTGTTTATCTTGTGTTTTACTTTACTCGAGACTCTTATTTTGTTCTCAAAATCAAAAACATCTTTAAAGTCGTTAAGCAACTTCAAAAGATCTTTCTGTTGCGCCTCACGCAGTTCCGGGTCTACAAGGCATTTGAATTCTTTCACCGACTGTCTAGGGTGCTTCATCTGTTTTACTTCGATTTTGTCAGCATTCTCGTTCAAAGAACTTACCAATCCATCCTCAATATCCGTCATTTCGGCTATACACATGCCAGCTGGTATTATCTGTGGCTGAGAGGAACTGTTAGCAATCCAAATATCTATTTTGCCATTCTGGAGTGTGGCTATTGTAGCTGGGACTTTTAGCTGTTTTGTCCATTCAAAATTCTTTATTCCAGTAACTATAACCGTTTCTAAGGTCTGGTGGTCTTTAGCCAAAGCGGAAATCTTTCTTATAGATTTTCCTGGAATGACAACGTCACTGACCGCATATAAACCAGAATTTACTTCATTCATTTTGAGATCATTAAGAGAGACTTCTCCAATCTGAAGTTCACCTGATCCGCAATCAATAATGGCATCAGTTGCTTTGAAAAAGTCCCATCCCAATATGAGATCATGACTGCATTGCTGGAATACCAAAAATTCGAAAGGTTGCACCACTCCATTCAAGTTCACTCGCAACATGCATCGTCCTATATATAGCTTCTACAACCTTACCACAGGCAGTTTAAAGAATCGGGTTGTGTTCTGAAAACATGGGCGTCCTTAGTTGCGTGCGTAACTGTTCGGAAACTACTGAATAATCAGCTCCTGAATCAACCAAGGCATTAACGATATGCCCATTGACAGTTACGGATACAAAGTTTTTGTCTAGTTTAGCAGCCGTGTATACTGGAGGGTTTTCGTTTATTGCGGCCTTACCTCCCACGCAGGTCGCATGCCTTAGTTTTCCTCACTGGACCTAACAGGTGAGCGACGAGATGGAGATCTTGATTGGTGGCGTTGTGGATTGCGTCTAGGGTACGGCGAATTACTTCTGTAACGCTGGTAATTAGATTCAGGATCGCGGCCGTAATCAGAAAGAGAGTCGGAATCCCAGCGTTCTGACTGGCCTAATTGCCTTCTTTGTCTTGCTGCGTTAAAAACACGTCGTCTATCACGGCAATATCTAGTCACGTGACCCGGTCGTCCACAATGAAAGCAAATTGGTACGTTATCTGAAGTACGCCAAAGGTCAGTCTTCCTTCCGGTATCCTGTTGAGTTGGTTTGTTTTCTTGTCGAGGTCTCGGCCTTGGTCTCCAGGAACTTCCGCCAGTCCTTTGAGATCTGTAAGGGGAAGGCGTAGGTTTTTCTCGACAGAGTGGAGCCAAATTGCTTCGAACTTCTTCTCGGATAATGGATTCTAAATCGCTTGGCTCGTCGTCTATACATGTTGCGATCCGTGGGAGTACTTTCTCGATTTCTTCTTTAACAATCCTTCGAATTAGATCGCTTAGATCTCCTTCATTGGCCATTGATATGGGTGTAACATTAGGTAGTCTCTCATATCGTAGCGGCACAACTCGTCTCTTTCTCATGGCATCCACTTCACGGCAACACGTAACAAATTTATCTACTGTGCTAACTTCTCTGTTTATCAGTACCTGGTAGAGATTTTCAGCCACCCCTTTCATGAGATGCGATATCTTTTGATCTTCTGGCATATTTTTATCCACTTTCCTGCATAATGATAATACGTCCTGAACGTAAGACTCATGCGTTTCGCCAGGACGCTGAGCCCTTGTCCTTAATAATCCTTCTGCAAAACTTTTTACGTCCTCAGGCTTTCCGAAAGTCTCTTCAAAAAGTCTCTCGAAGTCTGTCCAACTTTTCAATCGATCTTCATTGTTGTCAAACCACAACCTTGCAGTTCCGCTTAGATAGAACACGACATTTGCAAGACGTACTGTTTCATCCCAATTGTTGTAGTTAGCAATCCTCTCGTAATAATTTTTCCATTTTTCAGCATCTTCGGTATTCCAGCCAGAGAATGAACAAGGCTCTCGTGGCAGCTGATAGGTAACATACATAGATGGGATTGATGATGTTGCCTTGTCTTCCATTTCACCTTCCGGCATTCTTTTTAGAGTTCGGACTCGGCAAGGTAGCAACCCGTATTCTGGAGGTAGCCCTTGGAGCCTTCGACTTTCTCACATATCCGTTGCCGATGGCTATCGTTACCCGGCGCCTCCACCAAAATGTCACGTAGAAGGAATAAGGCGATGTTATCCAATACACAATTTATTTTGTCGTAGTGTTTTACACGGGCAGCACCACAACTGAAGACCTATCCAGCTGCAGTACTTTTATAAACCTGGTGGAGGGTTCTAGAATAACCACCAGGGGAAAGATTAACATAAATTCAATTTACATAATTTGCAAATGTCCATAATAATAAATAATGAAAGTCATGATTGAATTTAACAAACAAATATCTGGGAGGCTCGAACCCGAGCCACTTGCATTGTAGAGCAGTGCTCTAACCATTCGGCCACTCAGAGCGTATCAGTTTGTGACAATATTTATTGAATAAACACATTTTTTATAAAGAAACTTGAAATGTACAAGTGCACAATGCTCTTATTTTTTTAAGTCTAGATATAGTGTGGATGTGGATAATAGAAGCCTGGTATGAAATGAAATTTGATATAATTAAAATGTTATGTGAAAAATGTACTAAATCTAACCCTTTAGGAAGAATGGAAGATAATTATCTATTTACTGATCAGAATAACAGCCTTGGCATGAAGATGAAACAGAACTTGATGATGTGCTTAAAGAAATGATAGATGAGGAATATATGACAAACTTCATGTCATCTAATAATAAAAGTTCATAAGGTATGCATGTCATTCCTTTTAAATAAACAGTATTTATATATAAGTTGAAATCCAATTTTTTTACCTTCACCTATTCTTTATTTTAAAACTTTAATTTGTACGTCCGTAGTATAATGAGTTCTGATAAATTACGGTCTCGTTTTTTTTGTTAAAAGTGTGTGTTATATGACAGAATAAACAGTAAATATAAATTTCCCATACCTCATAAGGACCAAAAAGCTGTTCTTTGGATGGAACAAGACCACTTTTTATATGCTTGTGACATTCCTATAATAAAGTTTTAAAAGCATCACTTTTTATAATGTTACAATCAAAAAATTCCTGTCACACATTTCACAAAAAAAGTTTCTAAAGCATGGGTATTCAACCTTTTTTTCCCACTGTGCCACATACACAAGACTGGTATTTCCTGCGGGCAAGTGAGTGAATATTAACCCTTTCGGGACGAAGGACAGAAACGCGTGCATATCACAACGCCCAAAGGGGTTTTGTGTAATTAAGCCTAAATCGATGTAATTGGCATACAGACATCAGAAATATCAATTATCATATTATCACTACTCTTAGATTCTAATTTAGAATCATTCTGATATTCCAAGTTCAGTAAACATTTTTGATGCTTCGACCTTGTAAAAGTTAAAAAAAATAATTTTGTCTACCAGATCTAACTATCCATTAAAAACTACACTGCAAACCCAAATTAAATGCTCTAGCAGAAATAAATCTTTTATCATCACTATAAAGAAGAGCCACGTTTTCATTTGAAGGACAGTCATAAAGTATTCAATTCAGAAACATTCCCTTCCCCTTATGTTTATAAAACAAAAACCACCTCTATGTGAGACACGGTTTTGTCTCATTTCAAGAGGAAGGTCAGATCTACATGTATCTCAAAACTTATGGGCATATGATGCCATCTATTTCCAAAAACAGCTTAAAAAACGTTCCAAGTGCGTGGCTCAAATATAGGACGCCAGTTGCGAAGGGGTTAATGTTGCACTGTTCAGCTACACAAGGGCTTTTGGCAACGACCCTCGTAATTTTGAACCAAGGTCAAGTGACGAGAACGACACTAGAGCTGGCACTCCCCTCTCCTATCTACCACACCAACGGGAGGACATTTGTGCCCTTGATAGATTTCCCGTGCATCACTACCCTACACAGCGGGTCTTCAGCGGCACTAGGGTTGAACTCCTGACATGCCTGCCATGACTCTAATACCTTAGGCACTAGTCTACTGCAACTATTTCTTGTGGGCCACAACATGAGGATAATGGGGGGGAAACAGCACAAAACCAAAGCAACATTGGATATAGAAAGATTAATTAAAATTTATTTTTTCCAGCTATTATTTTAATACTAAATTAACCCTTCTTTCTAACACAGACAAAAAATATTTACTTTTATGCATTCTTTATACAAGGTTAAGGGGTATTTCGATTTCTTTCATCCATTACCTAACCTCTTGTTTATATTCTGCTATAAAAAAGTAAATTTATGGCAAAACTGATAAATTTGATTGCTTAATTGATAGAATATTGTTCTAAAATAACTGAATCTCTTAGTGCAATGAGACATGACCAGGTCCCTCAAAAAAGGTGGGTGGGCCACATGTGGCACGCAGTTTGAGTATTACTATTCTAAAGGTTTTTAAAAATTATAAACATCATATTGAATAATTACAAATTAATAGTATTTTAAGCTAAAATTCCTTAAAATGTAAAGTGTAAATAATCTGACATTTTATTTTATTGGAAAATTTCAGTAAAACTACAGAAAGGTTTTTATAGAAACAATACGTAAGAATTAAGTTTTACTAAGGATATGTAGAGAAAAGTAAAATAATGATTATGGAAATTCCATACAAATCATAAAATATTAATTATATTAGTCTTGAGGTTTAGGTGTAAACCAATATATAATTTTAAAGTGGATGATACCTTAATTTAATGTTTACATTTTTTATTGCATCATATATTATAGTTTCTTTTTTAATTACAGATACTAAAAATGTAGTTTACAAATGTTTGCTTTTGTATTCAATATAAGTATAAAAATACCCCAAAAAAGTTTCCAACATCCAAAAGCATTACCTTTCCCTCAAAACGGCATTTTA
Organism: Trichonephila clavata; assembly: GCA_019973975.1. Classification (NCBI taxonomy): domain Eukaryota; kingdom Metazoa; phylum Arthropoda; class Arachnida; order Araneae; family Nephilidae; genus Trichonephila; species Trichonephila clavata. The sequence continues at coordinate 7,672 of BMAO01021189.1, read as the reverse complement.
ATAATTGACAAAATTTTTTATCAGCACCTGATGAAATGAGATCTTTTAAGAGCGTTTTCGAAATTTCACAAATCTGCTTTATCCAACAGATGGCGTTGTTTGCAACTCGGATGACGTCATAAAGATAACTTTTGTTTTCTGGAAACCTATTGTTACTATAGGAACGGGGTGTGGTTTAGAAATGATTGACAGATGTATTCGGTATGAGAGCGCATGCGCTCTTTGAAGAACCAGATCCAAGAGAGGAAAAACGTGTCAGCAAACGAAGTGGGGGGGGGGTGAGGAAAGAATGGGAAAGAGTTTTCTACAAATAGGTTTCAACGTTTGAATAAGGTTCTGTCACTGCCGCGCAAAATTGGGTGCAGAGACATTTTTTTTTTTGAAAGCCGTGCTAGTGGATAGGTATCAAAATGTGCATTGCACTTCTAAGTATATATAGTTCTGGAATCTACTCAAAAATACATTTTTCTGCAGAAATGATCAGGCTAATCAGTCTAGATTTGTCGGAAAACATAGGATATATTTGCTTAATTTGGGTATAATTATTATGTGAGTTTTTCCCATTCATATGGAAAATAATTGAGTGTAATGCACTTGATATTTTGTCACATGAATTATTGTATTTCAGGGTAGGCCTTTGAGTACAACATTTTTGAGGTAATTCTATTGTAGAATTTTACTGTTTCCTAGTTTCGGATGACATTTATCCCTTTTTGTGGAAATTGGTATTGTAGTTTAGAAATCATGTAATTCATTTAAACTTTTCTATAAAATCATCGTTATAAGGCTCCGGATTTTTAGGAAGAAAACGTTCAAATTGTCTCTTGACAAATACGTCTACATTGTCTTAGGTATCATAAACAATGCCCATAAGATTAAGAAGGGAAACGAAATATGGGTGGGGGTTTTAATTTTTCGACGAAGAATTTGGTAGATCTTTATTTGAAATTTAGAAAAAGTATTTTTTTTTTCGAGTTTTAGGGGATATATTTGTTTTATTTATCTGTGTTACCTTTATTTATTTATCGATCTAATTCTCTTTGTTTGATAGAAATATGCGAAATTTTAATAAGTTTCTTTCTGCTCATATCTCTTAGATATAAATTGTATTTGAAATTGTCATAGAAGGATGCTTATTATGGAAATAAAGTTTCGATTTGAATCTTTAAAAAGAAAATGTCATTTTTCTTAGAAAATATTAACTAGAGCACTTTTTTGTCAGTCCTTTTTTAACAGCATTCCATTTCTTGTTTTACAAATTAATGCTATTTCCAATCAGGGGCATAGTTACCGCGTATCAATGATACGGGGCCCCAAGCTTTGAGGGCGGGCACCCAAACGTGTAAGCAAAAAATCGCAGGGGTGGCCTTAGAGCAGGCATGTCAAACTCATTTGATATCACGAGCCACATGAGCTATTTTACATGAAGTTGAGGGCCACATGTTTTCAATGTTCAAAAAATTAATAAAACAGGATTTTTAGGATGATTATACTATGTATTTATAAAACTCAGTGTATTATATTTTTTCATACATAATCATTTAATATTTCATTTATTTTTTAAACTATAAATATTTTATATTGTTTTATAAAAAAAAAATTATTTTACGAAATAGAATGAATCTTAGAATGTTAATCTTAGAAGATATATATATATTTTTTTTATTATTTTTTTTTTATTTTAACATTTATAAACCCCGTGCACCACCGAACGTATAACACGGGGGTAAACAACACAGACTGAAGAAAGGATTACAACACAAACATCCATGCCTTCTCCGGGATTCGAACCCAGTCCCTGCGGCACCGCAGTCAGCTTCACTGACCACTATACCGGATGGGCGGCTTAGAAGATATTTGACGTCGTTTTTTTTTCCAAAGCAATTCATCAAAATTTGGTTGAACATATTGAGTTGATATAATTTTTAAGAAATGATGATAAATGTTTTTCATTTAATCTCGACTGTTCTGAGAATTTTTGTTACTTTTCATTAAAGAAAATGATTGCTTCCGAACATAGCCATTATACGCGTAATAAATGATAACATTTTAAGAAACCGTGATCTACAGATGAAGATATATAAATATCTAGACAAATTACTTCGAAACTTTTTGCTTCGGCAAAGAATCAAAATAGATTTCAATTAATTCCATTAGTAACTTTTCATCAAGAATTACAATATCGATACATAGAGGTGAAATTAAAAAACGAAATTGTAATTCAAAATTTTTAAAATCAGATAATATTTGATCGCGAATTCCATTTCTAATAATTTAATTTAAAATTCTGTAAATTTTAATTTAAATGATTTAATCAATAGATTTTTTAAAAAAAAAAACTGAACTGAGACAAGTTTTCTCTTTTTATTTGTAATAATTTGTCAGTAATAATTTTTGTTCGAAAGCGTTAATATTATCAAATAGCATCGTAGCAAATAAATTTTTGCCTTGAAGCTTAAGTTAAGTAGACTAGTAATATCAACTGAGAAAGCCAAGTGCTTTACCCAATGTTCATCTTTCAATTAACTTTCATCATTATTTAATCATCTTTTACACTTTCATAATTGTTTTTTCTTGTTTCCAAGAAAATAATGATTTCATCCAGCAATTTAAAAAATCGTTTTAACCCTTATTGGTCAAAATCCATTGAACTTTCATGTAATATGGTTGATCGATAAATTACCATTCTAAACCTTTTAGAAATGAAGCAAATCGACGATGCCAAAATCTACAAGCTCGAATAAAGTTTCAATTATACTGACTATTTTAAAACATGTCCAGTATATCCAAGTACAATACTTGCTAAGTAATAATACGATGAAAATGTTCAAAATTGTACTATTACCATGTTGTTTGCTTGTTTCTTTTAATCTTGCAATTGCTTTAGTAATACTAGTCATGGTAAATGCTCTATCAGTTGTAAGACACGAAACAACTTTTACAAGGATAACTTACACTTCATCAAGATTTCTAAAAGTGCATCAAAAACATGTATTATGCATAATACATGGCTATAATTCTCCATTATTTCATCATCTCTGCTGGTTACAGAATTTCAACTTAAAATTACACTTTAAAATTTTTTTTTACTTGTGCTGGACATAATACCGCTTTTATACTTCGAATCTAATCCGCCATCTGTTCTAAGCCGCACCCCAAATTCTCAAAAGGTTATTGTGAAGAATGAAAAATAATGTAAAATGGTTTATCGATATCAAATTTTACGCAATCAAAATAAATTTAAAAGGAGAACTAATAACACGTGAATTTTCGGTTATTTTATCAGTATTACCAATTTTTAATTACGGGAACTCATAATTTCTCTAAATACCCCATCCAACAAATTTCTTTCACTTCGATTCTAAGCCGCACCCCATTTCTGTAGCATTAACATCGGAAAAAAGTGCGACTTAAATTCGAGTAAATACGGTTATTCCTTCACTTTAATTAAGCACTCACTAATATATTCTTCTTCAGTAAATTGTTTCGACCCGCTTGCGATTAAAAGGGAAAATATATAGTTTTCAAAGCAGTTGTATAGTCTTCAACAAATTTAGGTGGCCGCGGTAACCTGGTGGTCAAGGTAACGGACTCGAGTCATAAAATAACTGGCCTAATACCGCTGAAAATCCTCAATGCAGAGGGGGCCGATGCACGTTAAATATGTCGAGGTTAAGACGTCCACCAGTTGGTGTGGTGTGGAAGGCAGGAGAAGGGATGCCAGCTCAGATATCGTCCTCGTCACTTAACCATGGTTCAAAATTACGAGGTTCGTGGCCAAACGCCCTCGAGCAGTTGAAGAGTTCGTTGTTAACATTCGCTCACTCACTCCGTCAACAAATTTAGTGAATAATTTTTTTTCATTTTTAAATTGATTTCAGTTCCGACAATTCGTCTTGTCAAAGTTTCCCAGCATGTTGGTCGGAATTTGTTTTCTGATTTCTGTCATAGTGCCTTTTAAAATTATATTCCTTTGCGACTGAATTAGAGTTTTTACATATCAGGCCTAATATTTTATTCTTATTATGGGCATAAAAATATTGTAGTTCCCATTTTTCTTGAAAGTTATGATGTTCATCTTCAGTTTATCTTTACTTACTCTGTTCTTGAAGTGTCATTATATTTTTATTAAATAACTTTTTATTTAATATGAATAAAACCCAAAATACACTTTCATTCACAAACGATTGCGCAAACACTGCACTTTGACTTGGTCATCTTGGGGGTTTTAAATGTTTTAAAAAAATAAATCTTCAATGGCTTTTGACGCCATGCTATTCGCCTCTTACTGATTGGACACTTCAAAGAGAAAAAAAAAAGTTTCACACACGATGAATCGTAGTGCGATATATAGCAAATAATATGCAAAAGTGCATTTAAGAATTTAATAAGAATTTGTTTATTACAGTGAAATTAAATGAAAAAATTTCAATAAAATATTGAAAATAATTTTCATTTAAAGGCTATTTTTATAATTAAATAGAATTTTTTTAAAAAACAAGAATAGATAGCAGGTGAATATATTGTAAATTTTTTAAAAAAGGTTTACCAGAAAAAAATTTTAAAATAAAAAAAAAAACCTTAAATATATATTGACAGTTAAAATTTTGTAAAATGTCTCCGCGGGCCGCAACCTAGGTATTATCGGGCCGCGTGTTTGACATGCCTGCCTTAGAGAGTGCCCTCAAGGATGATACAGGGTCCACTCAGGACCAGCTCCGCCAGTGTTTTCAATACTCATATATTTTTTTTTTTATATTTAAAATATGTTTTACATAAAATTGATAGCATTTGTTATATATATATACGATGACAGAGATTACTCAGCCTAATCTTATCATGATGCTTTCATAAAAGTTTTGAAACACTTATAAAAATAATAATGATACAAACTGAAATTAGAAACCCCCAGGTATGTACGTATAACATCAAATTTTTTCTCAGTTTTAAGTCGGTGCAATTTAAAAAGTTTGATTTTTATTACATGACTTGAAATTATTTTACTATAGTGTTATAATACATTTTGAAATATCATAGATTAATTCAGTTATATTTGTAATACTTGTATACGGAATACTTGAACTCAATAAAGTCTCATTGTAGTATCAGCTGAAAAAAGGCTGATTTTAAGTCATATAATTTTCAGTAGTCCACCTCTTCCAAATATTGTCTTTTAGTAACACATGAATGTTTTGAGCCCGGCAATTTCTCAATAGGAAAAAATTAATGAAAGCAAAAAAAGCTTCTAAGGTTTTTAACTATGTGTAAAAACACAAATATTGCTCTTTAAAAATTAAAAACCTCGAAACATAACTGAACAGAAACGATTTTAGTAGTAAAAGTAAGAGTTAATAGCCATTTGACTGAACGAACCGATTATTCTCCCAAATATCTCTCTTTATATACAAAAAATTTTTCATGATGCTGTAATAAATTCATTTCAAGTTTTTTTTTTAAGGTGAAGTTAACAAAAGAAACTACATCTTTTTTACAGAATGGAGCAAACTCACAGTTTGGACAAATTTACATTTATGATAGGGAGGCTTTGCATGAATGTGCAAAAATAGTTAAACGTGACGATGTGTTATAAATTTTACAGCCAATTATGAAGAAAAAACCGTATGAACTACATAATACAAGGAAATTACAGTTTTACAATTTGAGCTGTGATAGAGTCGCATAATTTGTACAATGGGAGTTGGTCCGCCATTAGGCAGATAAGGGAGGGGCGGTACCTCCTTCCAGTTTTTAATTAAATTTTTAAGAATGGAAAAATGCTTTAAAATGATTGCTAAACTAATCACTCTCTCTAAACTGTCGAATATTGAGATTGTCAAATCTCAGAAAACTTCAAATATATTAAAAACTGATTGGTTATCAGACTCCCTTAACCTTTTCAATAGAATTTTTGCTATTCCTGGTGGGCGCAGTAGCTTAGTGGTTATGGTCACGAGTTCATGTCTGGAGTGTCATGGGCTCAAATCCTGTTGCCACTAAAGACCCTCCGTGTAGATGAGGCCATTCCTCCCATTTATGTGGTAGTTAGGAAAGAGGGATGCCAGCTCAGGTGTCATTCTCGTTACTCGACCGAGGTGAACATTACGAGGTTTGTGATCAATAGCCCTCTTGTTGCTTGATAGAGCGACACTAATCTCTCTTTCTTTTGCTAATCCTGCTCCAGGCACATAAATTACTTTAATAAACCCTGTAAAAATTCTCATTTATAGTTAATCTTTCATCTTCACAATTTACATATCTAATATTGATTGAATTTTTTTCCAAATGGGAAATTTTAAGAGTGCAGTCCATTTGTACGTAGCTGCTGTAATTTCGGAAAGGACTTCCTTTCCAAATACAAAAATAACTTATTTTTGAGATCTGTGCATAATTCTCTGTTTTACGAATTTTTTATTCTGCTTATGTGATCCATTAGCACAGAGTAGTAATTACTTAACAATTCGATTAAAATTTTCCATTATATTCCATTACATTAAAACTATTTAAATGTAATTTTAAAGCAAAAACATGAAGAAAAATTACATTTTCAAAACATTCTCTTTTCATGGAAAATACTTCTATGTAATATTTTTTCTATGTATATATAGTTAGGATTTTTCTTTACATTCTTACTTTCTATTTTTGAAACATTCACATTATTTTTAGAGTTACTATTGAAATAACAACCAGGCTTCTTCATAAAAATTTCGCTACTTTATTAATATAAGTCCCCACTTCTAAATTATATCTTCTAAAAAGTCCAGTTGAGGTAGGATTCTTGGGAGCTTCCCAAATCGAATAACAAAAACTAAACTTTCGTAACATCAAGAATTATTTTGAAGATTGTCGAATTTTAGATATCCATAATAATAATGTTTTTGATAAATTTTACAACTCGCCATATTGACATCAATAGGAGTATTGTAAAGTTTTCATATGCAAGAGTATATTTTTTTTATTCTTGATTATTTTAGGGCCCCGGTGCATATCATTCATTGACCACTCCCTGCAGAAGAGCTTTCAGTCTGGTTGAAATGACAATTCTACAAATGTTTCACTCGTTAAGAAAGTATACACCCCACAATAACCCCCTTTCAGTCCCAAAATAGATTCCAATCGCCTCCCCCTGAAATAAACAGCTATCCTGTTCATGTTTCCCCCACCCTCGTCAACCTTATCTCAAGGTCACTTGACCGTTTCATCTTGGAAACAAATTGTCAGAACTTCCTTCTTTCATTCCAAGGAAGAGGGTCCCCTCCCAAACAATGACGTCATCTCATGACGTAGTCTTGGGTTACTTTAATTCTCTTACCTCCCCCCCTTTCATATAAAAAAAAGCAGAATTAGTGTTTCTGAAGTGATTAAAATCATTATTCATGTAGCAAAATATTCTTTTTCGTAAAATAAAGTATTCTTAATGTGTATTTAAGCAGTTTATGCTCAATTTTCTTCTAAAGTAATGTTTTAAAAGTTTTGTAAGTAGATTGCATACACGTGGCGCCATCTGCAGTCATTGCACTAAAGCTTGCCAAACATGGCGTCCGAGCATTTTGGAAGCAAAGCTATATATGTATTTTTCGTAATTTTAAAATTTTCTAGACCATTTCTGACATTTTTACATTTCAAGGTGGATTTATATGAGTAATTTACGTTCTCAACAAAAGTTTCATATCAA
>BMAO01021188.1:0-28557 GCA_019973975.1 Trichonephila clavata | reverse complement strand
TGATAGAATTTTTTCTCTCTATGTAAAAGGCATTGTGATTGTTGAGTTCTGATCTAAGGAAATCTTCACGTGTATGGACAAATTCTGATCATTCTCAGAATAACCGAATCCCTTTAGATATTAATGCATCGTGCAATAATAGCAGCAGAGAGAAAACATACGTTAACAAACTCTTAAACGAAAAGAAGAAAAAAACGATGAAAAGTAGAGTAAAATTCAATTATCGCTTAAGGTTACCTAAGGACTACCCTAAAATTGTGAATTATGCCAAAAATTGACAAAAATGTTTTATGATTTTATTTTATAGGCCATCTTATTAGCGGTATAAAAATACGAAGTTTATTATTTTCCGTTCACTAGAACAAAAACTACAAGTGTTTTAGTAAAAGCAGATGTCATTACTTTAAACAAGATATGTCAAACTTTAAAATGCGTTTCACTCGAAATGCGTTTTTGTAAAAATGCTCAAACGGGGAAAGCCCCGATTGCTAGAAAGTTTTTAAAAACAATTAACTGAAATTTTTTGTGTATGTTCTATATAATAGTATAAATGCTTTAACCTTCATATTGATCAATCACTGTTTTGTTACAAAATTTACAGTCTTTCATGTTAATATAATCATTGTTTGCTTGCGCAAACTAAGAAAAAGTGCTCTAGTTTTTGTAAAAATTTAAATAACTCTTATCGTGAAGGTCATTTCTAAAATGAATAACATAACAAAACATCAGAATAGAAAAATTGAAAATTTGTTAATAAACTTTTGTACAGAATGGGACCTGTTTATGTTATTTTATGTCAATTTTTACCCATTTTTTTCCATTTTAGTAATAATAATTTCTTTTTCTCTTCTTAATTTTAGCTTATTTTTCTTAAAGTATACTAAACAAATCCAAAAATCCCAAAAAATCCCCATACCTCCATTTTTTTTTAAAAAAAAGATGTCGCAAGTATTCGGGTACTTTAATTAAGTTCGATGGAAAACATCATAGAACACTCAACAAAATGGTAATTTTTTATTTGTTTATGCACCTACTGTGAAAACAGAAATATTTTGAAACGTTTTTCGTTATTTTTACATTAATTATTTTTCAAATTCGTTCACTTTTCAGACGTTAATTAAATATGAAAATCAATTCATATACGCCTGTTTTTTACGCGTCTCACAAGCTATGTTTCATTTGTTGTATTTATATCACATAGCATAGTTTGTGTGAAGAAACAATTATTCAGTGATAAAAAGGACTAATTTGATTACAATCCTCAAAAAAGAAAAAAAAAAACTGCATAAATTTCAAAATTTGCAGATAGATATACATCATATATATCACCAGTTTTTTTAGAATATCGCCTAAAAACTGAATTTTAAAAAATCTAAAGCAAATTTCAAAAAATATTTTTCCAGGTGTGTACCGTCATGCCTAACAATTTCAATGTGCCAAGTTTAATGTTGTTCTGTGATTCTTTTTTCTGCTACATCGCGGACACATACACATATACAAACTCTTTCTTTTATTAGTATAAATAACTTAGGGGGGTTAAAGCAATATTATTTATCGTAATACTTTATCTTATGTATATCACAGCAGAAATAATCCGACTCTAAATTTTTTTAATAAAAAGAATACCAATGTATACGTGTGTGTTCGGACAAAAAGCTCGCTTAGTTTTACTATTATCTGGCTTCAATAAAGAGAATTCCTTAAATAGAATAATATTAGTGAACTCAGTGTAACATTAACGTTAATTACAAATCAAAAATCATTTTTTTTTCTTTTCTTGAGTAAGCACAGATTAACTGCTCATATTAGTAAGCGTAATGAGAATAAACTTATTTTATGAAAGTGGAAAACTTAATGATAAGCACCTCTAGCGAGGTTACAGAAAACTTATGGCCTGTTAGGTATTAATACCTGCTGCTGAAATATTCCCTGACAAATTTCCCTGAAAATGATCCTTCGATTCAACACGACTAGAAGTACCTCGTTGATAAATATGTTGTGGTTCGTTATCAACACAATTATTTATATCACTAAATTTTCAAAGTCTATATTTGCGATATTTTTCTTTTGTCAAATAATTGTATTACGTTCGATGAGCTGCAAGGATATTTTTTTTTGTGAATTTGGCACATACTTGTCTTAATACTACTAAATTTAACTGAAAGAGGGTAAACAGTATCCTTAAATGCCCTTTTTAACGTACAGTTTTGGGGTTAATTGCACACTTAAGCTTACTTCAAAACCAGTTAAAAGTAAAATCTAAACTATCTACTAAAAAGCCTACTCAATCGAAAATTGCATTGAAAAAAATTGGTGGTTTGCTTTTAACGTGGAGAAATTAGAAACAGTTTGACCTCGATTTAACGAACCCTTATTTAACGAATTTCGTGATTTCACGAATTGTTCTCTTTCCCAGATTAAAACGAATGGAAAAGACCCTATTTGACAAATAAAAAAACCCGAATTAATGAATTACTTCAGCAGTTGGAAAAAATTTCTACTAGTTTTTATCACGAAAAAATTGGATTCTTTTTCAGGTGACATATCCTTTTTGTCCGGAATGAAAAAGACTTTTCTTGTTAACAGCAACGGGAAAGGGTGAAGACAATTAGTAGACTTTACTAGTACATGTCATGAATGTAACCTATCAAGGGAGTTTTGAATAGGGCAAGAAACTCCTTTCGTATATCATCCCCCTCCACAACACTGAAGAAAGTTTTAAGATTTTAACGATTATGTCAGATTTGATGACGGACTGCCTACCTGTGCAACTGAAGTTCAAGAAACTGTTGATTTGTTGGAGTCAATAAAAAAGTGCGGCAGCCTCAGCCTGTCGCAATGTTAATCAAGTTTATGGAGAGGAGGCAATAGCCGAAAGCCCATTTTGTTGATGGTTTCGTAAATTTATGGAAGGAGAATGAAGCTTCCAAGATCAGGCTAGGATTGGACGGCCATCACACGTTGGAGGGCGATATTGACCAAGCCATAAGTAGCAACCCAACTTTGCAATAAACAGAGGAAACGTTCAACGAACACCGGACAAAGGTCAAGAGACGCTGGTTAACTTGAGTTTTACGAGAAAGTTGGATCGTTATAGGTTCCACATAATCTGACAGCTAAGCAACGGGATGACCGAATTGCCACCTGTGTTTCCTTGCTTTCCTGGTACCCATTCTTGACAGGAATTGGGACAGGAGATGAGAAATAAGTTATGTGCCGTAACTTAAAGCGTCTTAAGATTGTGTGTTGCCGTTTTGATCCATTTGCATCGACATCGAGAGCTGGAATTTATCCCATGAAGGTGTTATTGAGTGTGTGGTGGGATGTGCACAGGAAATAATTCACTAGGAGGTTCTGCCACTCAGCCAAATCATCAATGCTGCTTCCTTCTGTGTCTACAGTTAGACAGGCTACATTCAAATTTGTTTGCAAAATGGCCAGGTCTCATCAATTGTCGTGGTATTATCCTTCACCCTGATAACGTCAGGCCAGATATTGCTGTCATTACTTGCCAAAAGTTAATTTAGCCTTTTGTTGGGAGGTTTTACCCCACCCTCCTAATCTCTTGACTTGGAACCAACTGACTATCCCCTATTTCATGCATTGAACAATTCCTTCAGTCAGAAAATCTTTGATGACCTTGATGCTGTAAAAACATACCTTCAAGACTTTCTTGACTTGAAATCGCCGAAATTTCAACACCGTGGGATTAATCTCCTACCAGAAAAATGGCAAGAGGTCACAAATAACAATAGGAACCATACACAATCATTGGTAATATCCTTTTTATTTTACTTTGCTCTTCCTTATGGGTAAGAAAAACGAGAGGAACGAACAAATTATTAATGACATATTTCACAATTTAAACGGAGATGAATGACCAATGTACGGTGGTATTGTAACAAAATCGTGGCAGGTGTTATTTTTATTGGATCTTGAGTTCGAGTCCTATAGCTGTCGGTAAAAGGACTGATGTTTATTGATATCCAAAGTTCGATAGCTGGTATGTTGCGGAAGTTTGAAAAGCGGGGAGCAGCTTACCTAATCAAGGTTCAAAATGACGTGGCTCACAAATAGCTCCCACGGAGCTTCAAAGTACTACGTTAATAAACAATCAATCGATGACGATTAAGATACTTTACTTGCTATCCAATTCTCTAAATTCCCACATCAGACTGTAGAAACACGAGAATGTAGGTAAAAAAAACCCCACTGAAATATCAAAGTCATTTTTATTTTTTATTTTCTCCAAAAAAAAAAACAAAAAAAAAGCAATTACAGTCATTAAATACTTTTTATAAACAATGTAAACATTTTCTGGCTGAACATTTTTTTTTCACGTATTCCGTAAGCTGAAAATAAAAACTAAAGAAGAATCGTCTGCTCACAAATCTTTTAAAATACAAATTCTTTGAGTAAATTTAATATGTTCCACCATGCAAAACAATGTTAAGAAATTCTTATTTTTTTTCTCTTTTTTTTGTTGTTGTTGTTGAGGTGGAAATCAATGTATCTTCTTCATTGCAGAAGACGAAATAAACACAATGTATTCCATTGTTGTAGAATTTAAAAGGTTTTGCTTACAACAAAAACTTGGTGAAGCGTATCACAAATTGGTAATTAAATATTGTTTTCTTAATTATTATCAATAAGGGTTTTATGCTTTTTTAGTTATAGTGAAAAAAAAAAGTTTCTATCGCATTTGTTTTTATTTCAATGTATCATTTAGTTTATTGTTTAAAAGTAAGTTACTTTTAAATGTTGTTTTTTGAATTTAATTTTACTCTTTTTTAAAATCATGACTTAGGAGATATCTCATTAAAGATGTATAATTGTTCACAATCGGTTCTAATTTGTTGCACAAAAATGTAAAAAATTAGCTCATGAATTAATAACGAACTAATAATGAACAAATTATTTTTTCTAAAGACTTATAGCAGTAAAAAATGCCCCTTTTCCATTCAGGAATATTTTATATTAATTCTAATATTCTTTTCCTTTTGAAAACACATCTCCATCTGTATTCTCCTTTTTTATGTATTCAATTCCTGGTTGTACTGATAATAACATTTGTCATAAAACTCTCTAATTTCATTTAGAAGGCGTATTCTCGAAATATTAAGGTAATTTGTTAATCGAATTTTTAAAACCAAATATAAAAATGCTTAAACTTTTTAACAATTGCCTAATACTTTAATTAGTTTTTACATAACTCATAAAATATATAATTTAAGATTTCAATTCTTTAAAATAATTTCTCCATTATAAGTCAAATTGTTCTATATTTATCAACTAAGAAAATATATACCTCAAAATATTTTTAGAATGATTCTGCGTATAAATATTTCAGTCAATTATAATTTTAAATAAGTTTCAAAATATAAAACTGCATTATATGCTTTAAATTCCGCATGTTCGCAAGAGTTCAATGAAATAAAAAATAAATATTAAAAAAATAAACAATTTTAGAATTTAAAATGTATATCATTTACACTACCAGAAAAATTTGAAAATTTCTTGAAGTACTTTTAACATTGAAATATCTTTATCTTTTTAAATATGATTTTATTTATGTTTCATTCCACCTTATTTTTTAATGAACATAATTGCAAAGATTCTCGTTAAAATGTTTACTACTAACGTCTCATAAAATACGCGTTTTTCCTTTAAAAAAAACCAAACTAGAAGTATTGACTCCAAATCAGGGGGACAGGCCAAACATACAATATCTATTTTACGTGGGCAACAACATGAGGATAGATGGGAAGAGGAAGAGGCGAAAATATTTAGAATGAGAAAAAATTATCAAAATATTAAAACACTCTCCTTTTTGGATTTTATTTTTATACTCTATGTTAAACTCTATCAAACATTCAAAAAATCGGTTTTACGCATTTTTTTTATCGAGTTATAGGGTAGTTTCAATTTCCTTTAATCTATGATGCAAGCCTTTTGATTGCATTCTACTGTCATACAAAAAAAAAGTTGCCATGTACTTAGATAATTTGATTTTTTTTCGTTTGAAAAAGCCGCATTTATTATTACTTCAAACATTAATTTATCAAGTGCAGGATGGTAGCAAAAAGTTTTTGCTGAACTCCAGACTGTAATCAGTATTATTTTGTTAAAGGTATCCCACTACTTGCGACAACTTTTTTTTTGAAAAAAAAAGAGGTGTGGCGATTTTATTGCTGTTTTTAGATTCCTTTAGTTTATTTTAAGAAAAATATGCTTAAATTAAGAAGAGAAAAAGAAATCATTATTACAAAAATGGGAAAAAACTGGTAAAAATTGACAAACGATAACATAAACGCGGCCCATTCTGTACCAAAAGTTTATGAACAAGTTTTCAATTTTTCAGTTCTGATGTGTTGCTATGTTATTCATTTTTGAAATGACCTTCAGGATAAGAGATATTCTAATCTTTACAAAAACTAGAGCACTTTTTTTTTATTTCAGTTATTACATGAAATTGCATAAAAAAACAATGATTATATTCACATAAGGGACTGTAAATTTTGTAATAAAACAGTGATTAATAATTCGGAAAGTTAAACACTTCTACTTTTCTACAGAACATGCACAAAAAATTTCAGTTAATAATCTTCAAATCTTTTTGAGCAATCGCTGCCCCCGCTTGAGCATTTAAAAAAAAACACATTTCGAGTAAAACGCGTTTTAAAATATGACAACTTGCTTAAAGTAACGTCATCTGCTTTTACTAAAATACTTGTAGTTTTTTTTAGTGAACGGAAAATGATAAACTTGGCATTTGTATAAAGCTAATAAGATGGCCTATAAAATAAAATTGTAAAAAAATTGTCAATTTTCGGCAAAATTCACAATTTTTGGTAGTCGGTTAGCTTAAAATTAGTCAGACTTGCTCGTGATTTTTTTTTTCAAATTTTTTAAAGTAATTTCTTTCATTTTACTAAAACAAATGATTCTTTTCAGAACAAAAGTTAATTTTAAATTTTAATGGTTGATAAAAGTATAGGTACGGATCTTTAACAGCAAAATATAGAAAAACTGAAAGTCATCATATTAAAAGGCAAAATATGTTATCCGAAAAGATAATTGAATTTTCTTGGCCCATGACCGGGTCACTTAGAAGTCCCAGTGGGCCACAGGTTGATTATCACCACTCTAAATTAAAAAGAAATTCTAAATTAAAAGAACTTTTCAAAATTTTTGTGCATGAAATTCCAAAAATACATCCTTTTGAAAATAATATAACAAGTAAAATAAAAAAAAATTCTTAATTCAATTCCCACGATTGAAAATTTGAACAAGATATATGTATATAAATATATATAGGAGAGAGTGAACTTATAGTAGGAATTGAAAAAAAGAGCATGATTTGCCTGCATTGTTGTCACAATGCATAACCGGTTTGGCTAGTTTGGTTGAAAAACCGGTTTTCGACGCCAAGTTTTCTTATTGTTTTAACAGTTACATTGTTACAACAATGCAGACGAATCTAAGTTGGCGACGAAAACTGGCAATTAATTTAATTTAATTAATTAACCGGTAATTAATGAATTAATATTTGAAAAAACTGTATGAACATCAAGTGTAAAAATTTTTTAAAAAGCAAGTTTTAAAAAATTTATTTGAACTTGATTGGACGAATAGAAAGTATTTTATTAGCGATTGAAAATTAGAACAAGATAAATTTATATATAAATAAATATATAGAGAATATGTGAACTAATAGTAGGAATTGAAAAATAGCATAGCATTTATGAAAAAATAATTTCCTTTGCTTCTATATTTAAAAAAATGCCAGCATTCCGTGACACTGAAAATGGAATTACCAAGAAGTGGCCATAAAGTGATGAAAATCGACAGAGAGGGCAGACAGCAACGAGGCCCTTGGCCCTTGGCTCCTATGCAAAAGTGGGCCCTGTATGTGATCTTTAAAAGTAGACAGTAGATAGCATGAATTTCCAAATACTCGTACAAACGGTAATTTAAAGCAAATAAATGTGCACTACTCACAATCTCACAAACCGACTCGACCGATAGCCGCTTTTCAACTAAATGAATTGAGTAGTAGTTTCAAGGTTTTAGCTTAGGTCTAGACATGGACAATGGCCATCACATAATAATACAGTCTTGCCTCTTTTGCCAGTTGGCATATATTTTGAAATTTCCTGTTTTTCGGAGGATATATAGTGGAATAATATTTGACCGTTAAAACTATCCAGATCATGATCTTACTAAAACAGAATCGAGAACGAAATTAGGCCCAGTTGGCCGATGCCTTAAGACAGAGATGCCTGGTAACACAGAGAAAGAACAACTTCAGTACAGTCGGTTATAAGACCGACGTTGACAGCGATACTTGGAGTAACACGTTTACATACAGGGTCGGTGAGAGTACTGTTTGCATCCTGAGAAATGACACTCCCTTCCTTATCAGCCATTTGCCACAGTTCATCTTATGAACACGTCTGTGGAAGTGCTTACAGACTGATTTTTATCACGTTCCATGTGTTCTGTTAGTGAGACAAGAAAATTAGGAGAGAATTATGTCTATTAATATTGCAGAGCAAGTTGGCTGATGCAAAAGGGGACCAGTCAGGCATTATCAGAATAAAAAAGAGTATTGAGCACCAGGGCCGTTTTTACCCTCACCGGCGCCCTAGGCACTTTAAATTGATACGCCGCCACCTCTCACAATTTCTTGAGCACCTCCCCCTAATTCAGTTTTTACCTTGCTAGTTTTGGTTCGGGAGGGATTTTCCCTTTACTCAAACTCTTTTATTTGTTTTTGCTCTTTGGAGTCTTTCCATTATCCACCACCTAAGGACCTGCTGTGTCCAGGACTGGCAGCCGTAAGGAAAGGGTATAGTGGCGTGTTTGTTCATTTTTTTCCTTACAGCATCACGGCCCCCCCCCCCTCCTTTAGTACATTAGAAAGGTAAATAAATGAAATCGTTTGCAATTACAATATAGAGTACACGTTACTGTATAAAATATTTTCAATTTGTTTATTCTCATCTTTTCCTTCGCCTATCATTTTACTATATTTTACTTTTTTAAGGGGCGGTATCACACGTATACTTTCCGTGCAATTGTTTGGCCCAACTTTTCGCCGAATCTGAGGGGGAAGAGTTACCGTAAACAAAACGACATGCTCTGACGTCAGCCACACTCTTTCTCCACATTGAAACATTACTCGCTGATTTTTCTGCTTCGAAAACGACCATCCAATATTATTTCTTTTATTTCGCTCGCGCTTTTGTTTATGGGGGTAAACAGAAATGGAGCATCATTCTGCTTAAAGTATTATACGCCGTTAAAATATTGTACACCATTAAAATATTATACGCCATATCTGATGCGTTTGATGCGAAGCTACCACCGTTACCGCTATCTTGTTTATGATGTAGGGCGCCGAAGAGCCCATTGGCTGAAATTTCAAGCAACTTTCTCAGCTCACTGGCAAAAAGTTGTTCGGAAGCCATCGCTATGGCAACGGAGTAAAAATTGCACGAATTCGACCAAAAATTGCACCAAACGTGTACGTGTGATAAGGCCTTTACACATCCTTATTCTTTGTTGAGTCACTGCCATTGTACTTGTACAACAAAGTTTTTCTCAGTTTTTATCATTACAAAATCGTTAATGACATAATTATAATCAATATCCATTGTAATATCATTTTGAGTACATAGCAATATCAAACTGTTAAGAATTTCTTTTTCCATAGTAAATTTCGTTTGTCTTTATTCTCTTAAGAGCAGAAATGCTTCTCTCATAATTCTTTAGGCGGTGGCACGTTCGCTGTAATTTCAAAAAATTTCGCTTTTTTCACCCTCTAATTTTTTGCGCCCTAGCAATGTGCATAGTGCACCTAAGCGGAAAAACGGGCCTGTTGAGCACTCCCGTAGAAAAGAGAATGTAGTACTTACGTATTGCAACAATGCCAAAGTTCAAGATAACTCGCCAAGTTGGCAACCTTGATTTCATATGTGTCGTATGCGCTGAATTAGTAATGGTGGGATTCATTTCACATAATAATATCACCAGTGTATGAGTGAGTGAGTGAATATTAACATCGCACTATACGAGGTCTTCTGGAGACGGATCTCGTAATTGTCAACCATAGTCAAGTGAGCTGGAACCTCCCTCTCCTAACTACCACACCACAGGGAGGATGATTGAGCCCTCGACAGATTTAACTAGAATCGCTCCCCTACTCGGCGAGTCTTAAGTGGTACTGGGCTTGAACTCAAGACACACCAGCCATGATCCGATACCTTGACCACTAGGCTACCGAGTCTCCGTAAAGTCACCAATAGGTTGCGGTAATTCGTAAGTGCCGAGAATGTCACCAGTCGCAGCTCATCATTCACATATCATCGGGTCATCATAGTTCTCCAAGGGTAATCTGCTGTCGTACGCGATGACAACTGAAACAATGATGCCGCGCTATCACATGGGGACGCGTTCCCCAGATGTGGCTAGATTTGACTAGTCACCACGTCGGTGCCACACTCGTACACGTATATTATTATTGAATAAAAAAAACTTGTAGAGAGTAACTCGTTTGAGAATATGGCCTTGAATCATTCAGTCACAAACGTCTCTTTGACTCAGCACCATTGTAAACAGAAATGTATGAGCCGTGGGGTCAATGGCAGTCTTCTTAAACGACAGCATGAGTGTACCCCACCACCAACAATCGACAGATAATGATTCTGTCTGATATGGAAATATTAAAGATATCCTGCACATGCTCCAGGACAGAGGCGTAATGTACACCCCGCATCGTTGGGGGACCAAGGCCTATGTTATATTATGGTTCAGAAGTCCTTTGTAAAATCCTGCTTGAGTCCCATAACGTGACTCTTTGCAGGGGTCCAAGTATTCTCCATTACGACACTGCTACATAATTGATTGCGAAGCCGTCTTTCCTGATTGGTAGATGCATTGATCGATGCGTGCTGATGCTTCTCTTGCCAAGTGGGTTTATATATAATTGTATTATATTGATCTTGATTTATGAGCAAAATGAAATTTTCCATAAAATTAAAATCTTGCCTGAAAATTTCGCGAATTTTTAAGCATTACTAGCGAAATGAAAATTCATTTCTAATATGATTTTAATTCATTCAGATCATTTTTTGGCTTGCTGTAAAAATAATATTTTAATAAAGTAATTTATACTACATATCTTGATTAATAAAACTATATATCGAATTTATGCTGTATATTTTGACTTTTTGTATTATTTATTACGTAGATTAGAGTCGGGTATTATGGAATTCCGTGCATTTGGTTTGTACCTGCTAATGCGTGGGAAAACCGTGAACTGTTGAAGACTCTCATAACGCATTACTGAGAAAGTTACCATACCATTCGCTACAGAACAAAGGGTTGTTTTGCCATTTTAAAAAGTGTTTTCAGATACGTTGTCAACATTTTAATCTACTAGCATACATGTGACTTGAATATTAAAGTTAAGTATATTGTACACTAAAGTAATTGTATTTTGTAACACCGTGGTCGTTTTTAGTTAATATTTTGTTCTTAAGTTTAAAGGCTCATTTTCCAAGATAGGGTATCGGGTATTATGAAATGCCTAGTATTCAATAATACCCAAAGAAAATATATAGTACTTCATATAACCCGACAAAATATACTGAATAAAAATAAAGTGGAAAAAGGTTTGGAGTATAATATTTAGCTGGAGTATAACTGTAGTAGGACTTGTGTGTGAGAGCAGCTGGCTCTTATGGCAACCAATACAAGCCAAGATGTGGGCAGGAGCAACTTGGGTCACATTCTAATCAGGACAAAGAGAGTAAGCTTTAAGACCCTCCACATGCCACTGAGCTCGAGTATGTCCCCTGTGAAGCCTAGCAAGAGTAGTTTCATCTGGCCTACTGCTTGTCCTAAGTAAAGCAGCACCAGGTCAGTTTCCTCCATACCATTCATGTACGGGGGCCTGCCTCCAAGAGGAACTGATATCTTGTTTGGCCCTGGTAGCAGTTTCTGAAAAAGTAAGGCAGGCACCATGAGTAGAACCCTTATGACAGCCCTCATGTTGTTTGTTTGATCAATTATATAAGTAGTTATGTAACCTCATTTAAAACTAATGCATTAGAATGGTAACAAAACGTATAATTTTTCTATTATCTGAAAATTATTCTATAGTTTAGACCAGATCATAGCAATGAACGGCTTCAAAGAGACTGATATTCAGCCTTTCAACAGAAATGTAGTGAAAATTTATTTGCTTCTACGTCCACTGGTCCTAGATCTCAGGCCGTGAGACCACCAAATGACTATGCCCCATATTCGTCTACAAGTTCTGATTCACCTCAGCCCTGTTCCTCCAAGAGCCCTGATATGGTTATTCCTTATTCGTTCAAGTCAACACATTTTGTCCTTGCCGTAGAAATATCACTACTACCTCCAAAAGAGTTGAAATCAAATAAAGAGGCAAAAAAGTCGGATCCCTATAATAAAGTGTTTCTCAAACTGTGGGGCGCACCCTTAGGGGGCGTAATAATCCTACGAAGGGAGCGCGAGCATATTGAGAAGTCAAAACAAAAGCTTATTTGAAATTTTTTAATTTACTCAAAATAAACAAATAAAATATATCATAATAAAAAATAAAATGCACATTTACTCTGATACAATACACTTATAAATATATCAGTACGGCGCAATGTATTTTATAATTAATTTAAGAACTAAGTTAACTACTAAGTTCATAACAAGTTTAATAATTACTAGTGACTACATGCGCTTTTCATATACAAAATTATGTACAAAAAATAACACCTATATTGATAATTTGTACAGTTTATAATTAATCTATTAAATACCGATTAAAAATTACGCAATTCGCTCCCAATTCCACCTTCTTTTAATACGTAGGCGAGCGTATGTGGTGTATGAGGGAAGGGGTAGAAAAGGAATAAATAAGCAAATCCTCTGAAATTAGTAAATCTGTTGAAAACTCTGTCAAGGTCTTTTTGTTGCATTCTAAAGTTCTCTGGAGTAATTTTATGGATAGTAGTGCACAGAGAAGATTTTACTTCGGAAAAACGTATATATGCGTCTCACTGGCTGAGTGAGAGACGTTTATGTACGCCAGTTGCACTTAAGAGGTACAAGTCGTATTGTAGCTTTAGCATCAAAGTATATTATTATTGAATTCAATACATCGTTATTGTATGGGGGGGGGGGACGAGGAAAATTGTGATTGAATATTGGGTCGTAAATATTGAAAATTTGAGAAGCACTACTATAATGACATATTACCCTTATAAAAAAGCGTTATAGGCTAAACTAAAAGAAATACACAAAAAGAATGAAGCAGAATCTTCGGAAAAACATGTGAACATTCAAAAGCCCTTTGTTAAGAATTTAAACTTAAACCGACTTTCATGACATGAACTTGTTAGAGATGACTTCAATATTAGCAGCAATAAATCGCTCTATTCTGATGTATCATTTGTAATAGATTTCATGCCATCAACTAAAGAACCAGAAAACAAAGACGTGGAACGTATCTTCTGTAACGGAAAATTCTCCGAAGATCAACGAAGTGAAATTTTTATTCAATGCCTCAGTTGTTTTCTGTAGGCTCACCTTGATTGAACTGGATCAGAGAAAGATTATATTTGTGACTTTTGTAAATAGACTCGGAACTTTCCCGTATTCTTAAAAATATATGTCTTTATAGTCAAAAATAACTACGCTTTATGAAGTCCTGATTAATTTCCAATTGGTTTAAACGACCTATTCCATATTATACCCTCCATTTATCATTTTTTTAAACCATCAAAATAAATATAATTTTTTTGCAAGTAATAATTCCTTGCAATCATTTATGGTATATTTCGATGATGATTTTGGAAGATTTTAATCATAAACCAGTATTTTTAGAACTATATATGATTTTCCACAATATCCGACTGTCATCTATATTGCCAGCAGCAAGTTGGTTTATGAATGTAATGTTCCTGAGAAAAAAAATATGTTAAAAATATAAATTACTATTCTAACAATTCTGATCTTCTTAATATATTAAAAAATAATTCTTAATGTTCTCACCATCTATTTAAAACTGTTACTACAGGGTAAATATCATACAGAATTCATCGTATCAAGCTTTAGTGATTTTTAAAAAATATTGTTTTCTTTGCCATGTTTTTAATAAAATATAAAAGTAAATTAATAATATAAAATAATATCTAAAAATATAAATTACTTTTCAAAATAAATTAGCTTAAGACTACCCTAAAATTGTGAATTTTGCCAAAAATTGACAATTTTTTTTTATGATTTTATATGCCTTCTTAGCTTTATAAAAATACCAAGTTTATCATTTTCCGTTCACTAGAATAAAAATTATAAGTGTTTTAGTTTAAGCAGATGCCATTACTTTAAGCCAGATGACATACTTTAAAACGCATTTTACTGAATTTTTTTTTCCGAAAATACTCAAATGGGGCCAGCGATTGCTCAAAAAGTTGTGAAAATAATTAACTGAAATTTTTTGTGTAAGTTCTGTATAATAGTAGAAGTGTTTTAACCTTCAGATGTATCAATCACTGTTTTATTACAAAATTTACAGTCCTTTATGTTAATATAATCACTATTTTTTAAACAATTTTATATAATAAGCAAGATGGAAAGTGCTCTAGTTTTTGTAAAAAAAAGAAAACATCTCTTATCCTGAAGGTCATTTCAAAAATGAATAACATAGCAACACATTAGAAAGAAAAAATTGAAAATTTGTTCACAAACCTTTGGTACAAAATGGGCCGCGTTTCTGTTATTTTTTTTGTAAATTTTTGCCTATTTTTTAACATTTTAGTAAAAATAATTTATTTTTCTTTTCTTATTTTTAGCATACTTTTCTTAAAATTTACTAAACAAATCTAAAAATAACAAAAAAAATCCCCATATCTTTATTTTTTTTTTTAAAAGTTGTCACAACCAGCCGGATACCTTAAGACAAAAAATTGTAATTAGAAAAGTACTTTATATTATTACATATATTTTACTTTTACTGTAATTAAAATAAATAATTCTATTAACATACTTAATTGGATTTTCCTTTCATTAATGTACTGTTCTCTTTACATGCAATAATATATGAAATATAAAATAAATTCCAAGCACTTCACAAAAATTTATTAATTTTTCCTAGTATGAAAAGATATATCTAAATTTAATTTCTCGTAGACTCTCATTCCAGACATTTTCTTCAGCCTTTAGCTCCTTACTAAACATCAAGTACATAACATTCCAGCACTTTTCTAGAAATAATCTAATTTCCGTTTCCTGTAAGAACTATCAATATTAATTTAGAGCCTCAATTTCCAATTTCAATTTGCTCCGAGGAAAACTCACCGCCTCTTCTAAGAACTCTGAAGTTATTTCAGCTCATTTAATTAACTCATTTTGGCAACTAACGCAAAAGTTGAGTGACGTCATCTACAGAAGACTCAAACGTGGTTGCTATAGCAACTTCGAAGGCGAATCTTTTGTATTTGTTTCGGTATTCAAAGAGGAGGAAGGATTTCAATTACAGCTGTGATGCACTTTTTTTTGCTTTTTTTTTATTTTTCTTAGTCGATGTAGATCAAAAGATTATTAGGGATAATAAGAGATCTTTCTATTTTTTTTCTTTTTGTGATTATCGAATATGGCACGCTTCATTAGATATAGGAGAATATTTTGGATTGTTTTGATGGAGATGGGTATCCCTAATTAAGTGAAATAATAAAGATATTGTTAAAGCCTTTCGCCCTAAGAAATCTAAAATTCAGAGCACAGTATTAAAGAGAATGATGTCTCAAGAAAGTTGAATAACATTTGATGGGATTTAATAATTCTATTAGTTTTTATCGAAAGGTTTTATTCTTATTATTTCTTAATTATTAAGTTTTAGCAATGGAGGATGTGTTAAAGTCTTATTTTTAATTCCCAGGGTGAATTTATACTTACCCTCAACAGAATTCTTATGCATGCATTACTACAAACTAAATCCTTAAGTAGGTCAGCTTTTCTCAAATTGTGGGTCGCGCCCCTTAGGGGGCGCGATAACTTTACGAAGGGCATGCGAATATATTAAAATTCTAAAACATTTATATTATTTAAAAAATTATTAATTTACTGAAATTAAAGAAACAAAATACATTCTGGCATAATAAAAAATAAAATACACATTTTTACTAACATAATACACTTATAAATATATTAGTACTACTCAAAGTATTTGATAATTAATTTAATAATACTAAGTTAAGAACAAGTTTATTAATTACCAGTGACCCCATGGGCTCGTAATATATACAATTGTATTAAAAAATGAACACTTATCTTAATAATTTGTACTGTTTATAATTAAACCCTTGATTGCTGATTAAAATTTATGCAATTCGCTCTCCAATGCCACCGTTAACGTAGGCACGTGTATGTGATGCATTGGAGGGGGAGGAAGGAGTGAACAAGCAAATACTCTGAAACAAGAAAAACCTTCCCAATTAGTGTCAAGGTGCTTTTATTGTACTCCAAAGTCTTCTGGATAATTTTATGGATAGCAGTGCACGGAAAAAATTGTACTTCGGAAAGACGTATATAAACGCCGGGACAATTAACTTTTTGGCTGAACGAAACGTTTATATACGCCAATGGCACGAGGTAAAGTGCTGGATATCGCATCAAGTGGTGTTATTTTAAACTAATCAATATAATTATCCTCAGCCTAATGATCAGGATCAGTAAAGCTGAAAACTGACTAAAAGTATGTCTATTACACAATTATGATTAAATGTTATTAATTGTTTAATATAATAGTAATTGATAGCCCTTTTTATTCATAAGTTTTTAACTACTGCAGTGGTCTTCAAACTTTGTCGAATAGCGGAACCCCTTAGAAGTATATGGTGTTTTCAGGGATCCCTACCCCATTCTTAGAGGAATGTCTTGAAATATAATAATTAAAGTAGATCAGAAAGATATAGGTACTTTAAGCAAAGATAATTAAAAAAGTATTGCGTGTGATATTAAACATTTTTTAAAGCTTGAATATAAATTTTTAAAAAGGCTTTGTAAATTTTTGAGAATTAAATCGTTGTTTTTTTCTTGTTACAGCTGTTAATTCTACTTTGCCTTGACAACATTGCATATTCAAAAAATTATCTACTTAGAAATCGTCCTTCAAAGTTTTGTATTGGAAAATTTTATCAATATTTTTTTTTATTGAAAACAATTATAAAATCCCCGAGCACCACAAAGTATCACACGTGGCTCTCAGAAGTAAATATTAATCACACATTACAAAGGAAAGAAGGAAAAAAATCCTTTGAGGTTATGAAGGATGTATTTAAAGGAATATTTTGTATTGAGTCAAAAATATCGAATCTTGGATATATAAAAAGAACTAAAATATGTGTATTCTTTGGATTAAAATAATTTAGATTCTTAAACCCTTTTCTGAAACTAAAGGTTTTATTTTATTCATAAAATATTTATTGATAGTTATTTTTACAAGTAAACATCGTAGAATTCTATTTTTTTTGTAAGAATTAAAATTTTACAAAAATTTTGACGTTTTGATTAACTTCTTACGACGTCAATTTTTTTGCCCAGAATGTTCAAAAAAATTGGCACGTTTTTTTTTTTATTGCATATACTAACCAAAACACCGTATATAATGCTAAAGAGTTTATGTATTTTTTTTTAAATTTAATTTTATAAGTATACCTTGTGCTATGAAATTTTTTTTATATCTTTAAAAAATTTCTCTCATACTTATAAAAAAATTTTCATGTTCGTACCTCTTTTCAAATGGCTTAGGATTTTGTGTGTGATACAGGGTGATCCCGAATTGATGGTATAA
The DNA here is from genome assembly GCA_019973975.1 of Trichonephila clavata. Lineage (NCBI taxonomy): Eukaryota > Metazoa > Arthropoda > Arachnida > Araneae > Nephilidae > Trichonephila > Trichonephila clavata. Next base: position 10,679 of record BMAO01021188.1, on the reverse strand, counting down.
ACTTTAAGGGTAGGCTCAGGACATTCTAACAAACATTTATGGAAAGCATCGTTGATAAATACAATGTTTGCAATAACTGTTCAAAAAATTGCGTCTACCAGTAGCCATACATGCTTGACAGAGTGGGTGGAGAGATTGGCTTACACGTTGAAAGGTGCCAGGTACTTCACACAGCACACGTGCAGCAGCTTCGGATATTCGACCAACGAGATCCTCATCTGACAAGGGGAGGGTACGACTAAGGAAATTCATTTGGGGACGAGACTTTGTGTAATAGTAGTACTCCTTTAAGGTGTTAACCTTCAATGTATTAGCACCGAATGGCCAGTCATTTCGGAGAAAACAGTGTTCGAAATTCATGCTTAGCTTATTTACAATTAAGGTATACGACTACTCTAAAACTGTGAATTTTGCCAAAAATTGACAAATTTTTTTTATGATTTTATTTTATGGGCCATCTTATTAGCTTTATAAAAAATACCAAGCTTATCATTTTCCGTTTGCTAGAACAAAAACTACAAGTGTTTTAGAAAAAGCAGATGCCGTTAACTTTAAGCAAGATGTCATACTTTAAAACGCGTTTTACTCGAAATGTGATTTTTTGGAAATAATCAAACGCGGTCAGCGGTTGCTAAAAAAGTTTTGAACATAATTAACTGAAATTTTTTCTGTAAGTTCTGTATAATAGTAGAATTGTTTTAACCTTCAGATTTATCAATCACTGTTTTATTACAAAATTTACTGTCCCTTATGTGAATATAATCACTGTCTTTTTAAGCATTTTCTTATAGTAACCGACATAAAGTGCTCTAGTTTTTGTAAAAAAGAAAATATCTCTTATCCTGAGGTCATTTGAAAATTGAATAATATAGCAACACATGATATTGAAAGAAATTGAAAATTTGTTCATAAACCTTTGGTGCAGAATGGGCTACGTTTATGCTATTTTTTGTCAACTTTTACCTATTTTTTCCCATTTTAGTAAAAATAATTTCTTTTTCTCTTCTTAATTTTAGCACATTTTTCTTAAAATGCACCAAACAAATTTAAAAATAACAAAAAAATCCCCATATCTCCTTTTTCTTAAAAAAATAAATGTCGCAATCAGTCGGATATCTTATATGTTCACTAACGTTATGTTGCAGTAGCATAGCTGATAGCGTATCTGCTTACTTCGCTGACAGCCAAGGTTCGAGTTACGCGATCAGTTTTTTTGCTTTATTTTTTCAATTCATTAAATTATTTTTACAATTAAACATATTTATTTTTAAAAAGGTTTATTAAATATTTAATGTTATTTTAGATATTTATTTTGTATTTTAAAAAGTAAAATAATTACTGTAATTATATAAAAATTTATATTATATTTTATAAATATAATATTTAATAAATATTATTTATTGTAAAATATATTATAATAAATATTATTTATTGTAAAATATATTATAATAAATATTATTTATTGTAAAACATATTATAATAAATATTTTTATAGAAAACAATTATAATAAATATATTAAATTAAATAATACAATTTAATAAATATTAAAAGATATTTGATATAAAAATTAGTCATAAATAGTAGTACTATATGAAATACAATATGTTATAAATAAAATATTTGAATAAAATTATAATAATATATAAAATATGTTATTACAATTATTTATAAAAAATTATTTTATTATTAATATAATAAAAATAATATATATCTTATATTATATTGTATATTACCAATTTAATTATGTTTTAATTAAAAAAGTATTTAATAAGTCGTTTCTAAATAAATTTATTTAATTATTAAAATAATTAAAAGAATTGAAAAAAAACTGATCTCGTGATTCGAACCTTGGGCGGTCGCATAGTAAGCAAGTGCGCTCTCATCCATGCTACTGCAGCTCTAACGTTAACGAATATTTAATTGTATATAAGCTAAGTATGAATTTCGAACGCTATTTTCTTCAAATTGAGAAGGCCGTTTGGCGCTAATACATTGAGGCTTGAACACCCTGAAGGAGTACTACTATTACACAAAGTCTCATCCCCAAATGAATTTCCTTAGTTATGCCCTCCCTTGTGAGTCAAAAGCATTCGCATAAACAAGTTTCTTCAGATGCCCCATAAAAAGTATTCGAGGCTCGATAAACAACGCCTGTTCACGAAATTGACGATGTAACCGCTGAAAAATTCTGATCGGCATTCGTCGATCAACTACAAATGGCGCTTTCACTTTCTGAGATGCATCATGTTGAACAGCGGCTAGATATCTACTGGCCCCAGCTGGCAACACAACCAACCGAAAACTTCATTTCTTTTTTCTTTTATTTCCCCTGTTTGCGCCTCACAACATCCCTTGTGCCCACACATTCCTGTGCAATAAATGACTGTCACAATGTCCTGTATCAACCCTTAAAGTTTGTTCTATAAATTTGGGATCATTTTGTATATGCACACGCAATTTAAAGCAAGGTGTGATAGTAAATCCTGCATTGCAAAGGGGGCAGAAATGATATCTGCTTTTTTGGATTTTCTTTGCATTTGCATTTCTACTCAAGCAACAAATTGTACATTGCCTTACATATCCTTGTTCTTTATCGAATATTTTGAAGAATCTAAATTGTTGTTGTTTCTTATACACCTGATCTCGACTGCGTCAGATTCAGGCCCACGAAATTCATCATGGCAATGGGCTAAATGTACGCCTGTAGTTGGCCGTAGCCTTCAGCATCATTTAACAGTACGATTTAACTCGGTTCCACCCCAATTTTGAGGGAGAACACCCTGGGGGAGGGTCAGAGGCCTCCCACCTCTCTTCCTCATCTCCCAACCTTATGAGAAAACTTGCGACTCAATGGCTATTTAGAGTACCCCCATGCCGCAGAGGTACTATACATTTACAAACATCCATGTCTTTTTCGGGATTCGAACCCAGGCCCTACGGCACAACAGTCAGCGTCGCTAACTACTATACCGGATCGGTGACAAGAATCTAAATTCCTGCCTTCACCACTAAGAAAATCTCGAATGAGAAATATTTCAGTACCTTGGGCAGACTACAACTTTTAAAAACACTAGTACCAATAATCACACTAGAAAAATATGTACAAATGAAAGATAGAAAGAAGTAAATATCAGTGCCCGCCCAGGGTACGGGCAAACCGGTTGCGGCTAGCTTTCGGTAGCCTGTACAGCTGGAATGGGCATTAAGTCGATCGTGATCGACCGGTGGACCGCCAAAACATTTTGGGGTGACCGCCTTTACTAAGACACGCTTTCTCAAAGAAACCTATTTATGGAACACTGATGCCAGTTAGATTTTAGAATCGTCTTTTCACAATCGATGCGACTGTGTTTACTTAACCCGCGCTCACTCGCGCCTGTTTTTGCTACCATCGTTACTCGCGGGGTATAGAGAACACCCCAAACTTTTAACACGTGTATTTAAATATGAAAAAAAAAATTTTAGTCAATTATGATACATTTTTATAAAGTACAAGTTGTTTTTTGTATTATACAAATAAAATTATTAAATGTATTGCATAAAAAAATGTGACTAACATTAATTTAAACACTAAACCTACAAAATTTTCATTTTAAAATACATTATATTATAGCCGGCGTGTAGAGAACACTCCGCGCGAGTGATCGCGGGTTAAGCAAATGATTCAATAAATGTATAGACGACACATGTACCTAAATTGGAAGCAAACGATGATCCTTAGCCCGTTCACTGCTACTGTAGGGGAAAAATTCCCAACTCGCCGACTGAAGGGGAGAAGAAATGTTGATGTTCAGCATTTCCCGCGCTCTCACGGGATCGAGTTCTTGTGTTAACTTCATGTTCCGCGGACTTGGTTGCGAAAAAATTAAGTACATACATCAGCTTTCGATTCATCGATTCACGTATCTTCTCTGCTCACTGCATTGAATACTTCCACGGTCTAGCAGTCGTTCAAAGTTGTTCAAGCATTCAACTTGACAATCTTGTGTTACATGAGTTATTGTACTAAAAATAGTATTGTTATATTTTAATAGAGGAATACAATGTCGAAAACAAGTATTAAAAAGAGAAAACATGCAAATTTAATACAGATTGGCCACACCTACGTCCCTGGGTGGACCGCAATACCTTAAAAACATTAGAATTAGCCCGTACCCTGAAAAAGTCTGCCCACCCCTTCTGTACAGTGTAAGGGAAAACCAGCTAAGGGGTTAAGTAAATAGCCATCATTTGCGGAATTCTTGCCAAGCTTGAAGGAACTCTAAGGTTCTGCGTGCGGAACCTAGGTTAAAGGTGTCTGAGCAAATGTATAATATTCATGATAGTATACTTCACAAGTTGAATAGATTAAATTTAATTTTTTAGAGCTTGTGCATACTTATTTTACTTACACGTTCTACTTGCATTCGCTTTAGAAACAGCGGTAATCAATTGACCATGGTTGCGAAGTTTCAGGTTCCAAATCTAGTGCCACCAATGCACGGCAGATGCGCATGAAAATTTTTTTTAATGGGCTGCGTAAACTTTTGCAAACACGGCAAATCGTCAAAATGTAACAGTCATTTTATACTGACACCATCTATTGGTGGCTCTCGCTCCCTCGCTCAAGCTCTTGTTGAATGCTAAATATTGCTTAATTTTGCCGAGATTACTACAGCCAAATTGACACTCAAAGGATCTTTTACATGCCACATAATAATAAAAGGCATGCCTACGATTTTCGTATCCAGAAAATCTATCTCCAGCTGGAATTAAACTTACAACATTGGGCTTAAAAAGCGGTGAGCCGGCGTATGGTAAAAACTGTCGAGGCTCAAAAGTCCTTCCATTGACGTGGTGTAAACGTTTGGGGAGGGTGGTGCCAGCTAAAGTGTCGGCCTTATCACTTGAGCTTGGTTCTAAATTACGAGGTCCGTCACCAATAGCCGAAGTGTGTTTTCAGAGAGCAAAGTAAATTAAGTTCAAATCAAACTGCATTAAATTAACGAATAGTGGATCCCTAATGCAGCTTCAAATTGCGACACTAATAAACACTCAATGAGATATTAAATTATCTTGTAAAACTTTAATGTGCATTTTCTAAGCATTGAGCTTACCATGTGTCTCATAACACTTAACTGCACTTAAATAAAATAAAACGAAATTTAACCGCTTCGAAAAGCAGAAATTAAAATTATTCGTTGTTATATAACGAAGATTACGCTTTTGATGTATGTAGAATTTACCAGAAAGTTATTTTTAGAAAATACCTTTTAGAAATGTTTCGCCTTATTTAGTAGGCCGTCATGAGTGAAAGACGATGTGACACAAATAGAACTTTTATGACGAAATTCATTCTTTAAGATAGACCCCCTCCCTCTGCTCTTCCTCTCATAAACTCCCCCGAAAATAAAATTACAACATCAAAAACTGTCGTCGCACTTGTGGGAGCTCCCATGGAGTTTAAAATGTGTTTTCCTGAAATAGAATTTAAAATAAAGTTACGAGAAACTGCTTTTTATTTCAAAGATTTAAACTGTGTTGTTTGAAATACTTATTTGATCATGCATTAAATTCGTGAATGAAAACTAATTTATGAGTATATTTAATTATATGATTGATATTTATATATATATAGACAACATATTTATTTTATTTCAGTAAATATATCTTAAACTTTAACAACAAAAAAAAAGAATCAAATTTGAATTTTCGAACCTTTTTCTTAAACCTGATCAGAAGTAGTTCTAAAAGTTGATTTGTTTGTTTATTAATTTTGTTTATTAATTTCTGATTCAAAAGCAATCTGAGAGCTATTGGCAAAGGACATCGAAATTGTAACCTTCGTCAATTTATACAGACAGAGCCCGAGCTGGTGCCATTATTGTGATATTATTGCGCCATAATGTTCGCCATTATTTTTATCTTAATTCTTAATCAAAGAAATAGGATGATCATAAGTATATGAGAGAATATGTTTTTGTCCTGAATGATGATTGCTCATAAATCCGAATGATAAATATTACCATCGAACTGTAAGCAAAGATAAATAAATTTATAGATTGACTAAAGAACTGACGATCATCGTCTAAAAATTGTGTTTTAATCTGTTGTCTCTCTCATTGACAAAAAAAAAAAAAAAAAAAAAAAATTCAAGAATCAGGGGAGATATTTTATTCATTTCATAGTCAAATTTAATTTTTCATTTTTTTTGTAGCGTATAAAATTAAATTAATATTAAACATCTCATTTTTAATTAATTACTTGCATTAGTTTATCAAGTACATTAGAATGAATTATTGGCAGACGATTTTCCTTCTTTACGAATAAAAGCTCTTTTAATATAAATAATAGTAATAAATTCTTTTCAAGATTAAATTTTTCATTTCGATTTTTGACAGACGACTTTTCATTTTTTCCTTGGAATTTATTTTTTTAAATAATGTAAAAAAAAAATTCTTTTCAAGATTAAGTTTCTGTAAATTGTTTCAAAAATTAATATAATTTCAAAAATATATTTGTTTTTTTTTTAAAAAATCGAAAGAATTACATTTTTACAAAAGCATTGATCTTAATTAAATATTAATATTTCTGTATAAAATTATAAATTATCTTCAACTTTATCGTCGATTAAAGCATCGCAAAACGAAAAAAAAGTTTTTATTAAGTGTAGTTGAAATAACTTTATATATTTAATGTTTCATTGTAATAGCTCACTGCGCAGAGCTGTTGCAGCGAATCACTCCTATTTAGACGAAATTTAGTGACAACAGTCAATTTCTTTTTCTTTTTTCAGAATGCAAGAAGAAACGTGATGTTTATTTTTAATGGAAAGTATTCTATTCCTTGCGAAATATTCTACGTGTTTCGGAATATTCTTTTCTTGAGTAAGTTGCCTTCAAAAATAGAAAATTCTTGTTTGATTCATTATTGTGTTAACTTTCTTACATTAATTCATAAATTTAAATAGAAATTTTTAGGCTTAATATACTTCCATACAATCCACTATTTTATCTTTGCTTCTGCAATTAGTTTAGGAGTTCAGAATGAATTTTAGGAACACATTTTTAACAACCATAAAGTTATTTAAGGTAATTAAAAAATCTAAAAGTAAATTTTTAAAATGCCAAAAGTTGGGAAACAATTTTTTGAAGATAATTTCTTTACTTTCAAAGACGTGCAAAATTCATAAATGAGCTAGGACTGTTTGTAACGCATAAGTGAAAAGATGACATGCCATTAAAATTTGAGGCATGTTTATAAGCGTCTTGAAAGCTTTTAGAGCTGGAGAAATTCAGATACGAGACATAGCAAATGCATCCAGACAGTTAGTAAACCTATATATTTTAGTCAGTCTTAATTATACTCACTAATGCATTGTCACGATGTTAGACTCATGAGATATAATATTTAAAGCATATATGATAATATGATTCAGAATTTATAATAATATTTATGAAAAGAATAGCTTGAAATTATTGCAAACTCTAAGAAAATATGTACTTTTTCCATTTGCTTACAATCAAAATATAATTGCATTTTTTAATGGAATCTATAAGCTGCACTTTTTTTCAAATGTTAATGTTTCTGAAAGCAAGCCCAGTGGTAGCGTATCATGCTTCCACAGTACATGTCCAGGGTTCTATCCTCAGACTGGGCAAAGTCGACTCAGCCTTTCATCCCTTTAGTAAGTCAATAAATTACCAAGCTTGCTTGGGAACTAAACACTGGGGGTTGCGCTTCAGACTGACCACCTGATCGGGACATCTGCTCATACACCTCAGCGCCCTAAGTCACGTATATTGAGATGGGCCCAGTAGGCCCTAGCCCTCTAGGATTGTTGCGCCACTGAAAACAAAAATGGTTACTGAAAATCGGGTGGGTTTAGAAAAGAAGGGGAAAAATTGTTGGATGGGGCGATGTTGGTATGTATAGATTTAAAAGTTAATTTATTTTACTTTTTTCTCCAATGGGTGGTATATTAGCCTCTAATCCATTGTATGAATGGCAAGTCCCTTCGACTGGAAGACATTTCATTGGTGGCTCCATCTAGTGGCGGCTTCCGCTACCAAACTGTGACGTGAATAAAATTTAGTTTTATTCAAGTTAGAATTTTATAGTTAGGTTTTGTTCAATTCAAACTCTCGTCGGATGCTAAATATTGCCATTATTTAATTGTGCCGAAAGTACCAGAGCCAAATTGATACTCAAAGGATCTTTTACACACACATGCCACGTAATCATATGACATGCGTGCCTACGACTTTCGCATCCAGATAATCTATCGACTCCAGACGGGGTCGAACTCTCAACCTTGGGCTTATTAAGTATACATACTACTTCTAAGCCAACGGAACCTACTTTTTAAAAGATAATAATACTGGTAAAATGACTAATTATTTTATTCACTTCTTATTAGTAATCATTTTAAATTTATTTTAATTTCGTAAAATTAGATATCTTGATAAACCATTTTACACTATTTTTCATTTTTCACAAAAACGTGGAAAATTTGGGGTGCGGCTTAGAATTGATGGCGGTTTAGATTCGAATAAATATGGTATATTTTTTGGACTATATTAAGTATAATATTTCTTATAAAGATAATAATTTATTGTATTCCCCCATTTCAACCATAGAATCATTTGTACAAATTTGGAAAACATGCATTTTTTTTCTACTTTAATTGGTGAAGAAATATTTTAAAAACGAAATTAAGATAGTTCCAGCAACAAAATTTTCTAATGGAACATATTTTTCTCCCAGAATTGCTCTTAGCTAATTCTCAAACAATAAGTCCACATTTAATCAATTCGTCTTCAATTTTTTGAAGGAAAAAAAAATTTGTGTGCGTGTGTGTTTTGACTTGATTGTTTTTTCGTTACACTTTGAAAGAACCCGAGAGTTATTGGAGAGAGACTTCGTAAATTTGATCCTCGGTCAAGAGACGAGGATGACATGTGAGCTGACACTCCCTTTCCAATTTTGTGGCCACTGAAACCTAGTGGTCAATGTTACGGACTCGTGGCAGGAGTTTGAGCCTAGTACCGTTGAAGACCCACCGTGGAAAGGAGGAAGATGCTCATTAAGCTTGTCGAGGCTCAAATACCCTCCCACTGATGTAGTGTGGAAGTTAGGAGAAGAAAGGGTGCTGGCTCAGCTGTCGTCCTTGTCCCTTGACCATGGTTCATAATTACAATGTGCGTCGCCAAAAGCAATCGAGTAGTTTAATAGTGCGACGTTAACAATCACTTACTTACTCTCTCACCCTCTCCAAATTTTTGCGTTAGGTCAACGAGAGGACCTTTAGCCTCGACAGGTTTAACGTGCATCAGCCCCTCTATATGATGGTTCTTCAGTGACACACGGACCCGTGACTCGATAATGCCAACCATGAATTCGTGACCGTGACTATTTGGCTACCACAGCCATAAAATTAAAAAAAAATCTGAAATAGTTTAAATAATATAAGAGTTACCCAAATGAAAAGTTGACATGTTGAACAAAAATAATGGCTTTATTGGAAATCAAAAGAGATCGCTTGGGAGGGGAGGGGGGTTGTAACAAAGGTACCATCGTTTGGGCAGCAGATCAATGTCTTCATTCTAGAAAGAACGTGGTTGATTCGACAGGAAGTCCTGTCCATCTTTCTGCTCTTCATCGTCCAAATAAAAATGTTATTCTGTCTTAAATGACTGGGTGACAAATCTGGACTGTCCGGTGGATGTTCTAACATTTCCCAACGGATTTTCTTAAAGTTGCCTTGGTTTCACAGGAGACTTGTGGGTGGAAATTGTCATAGAAAATCTAGTATATATCTCTCTCGAAAACCTTTACACCAACTGTTCGCAGACGTTCGACTCAAACAGTGCCCATAACAGTGCATTCGTCGATAGACTGCCAGCATTAAACTCTCCTAATGCAATCAGAAACCATATTACCATGAGCTGTTTCATTTGAACGCATCTATGTACAGTTTGAATTTACTTTTGATCTATTTCCTGTACCACGATCAGATGTCACCGTTGGATGCCAAATAGCGATTGACACTTTCCTTCTCGTCCTCTGTATCCCTGTTGAGGCTCTGCTATACGTGTCACTCATTCTGACACAACCGCATGTGTCCACTTTTCCTTTATGCAATTCTTATATCACTGCTTCTTCAAACTTTCAGAATTGCGACCCAATATTAAATCATAATTACCATCGTCAATCGTGACCCATCGTGCCTGTTCTTTACAATAACAATGTATGACATTCAATAATACTATACATAACGCTAAAGCTGCGATACGACTTTAACCTCTTAATTTCATCGACGTATATATACGATGTCACTCAAACTGGTGCATTAAACGTCCCGAACGTATATATACGTCTTTCGAAGTACGAGTGCACTCCATCCATAAAATTATTCGAGACTTTGGAACACAATAAAGGACATTGACAGTGTGTTTCGAAGGATTTACTTATTCCAGGGGATTTGCTTATTTTTTCTCCTCCCCAGTACGTTAGATTAGAGTGCCTACGTGGAAAATGGTGACATTAGAGAGAAAATCGCGCAACTTTTTATCTACAGTTAAGGTATTCAATATAAACCGTACAAGGTATCAAGATAAGTGTTAATTTTTATATAGTTTTATATATGACAACCCCACGGGTCACTGGTATTATTAAACTTTATCTAATAGTATTGTTA